>JAJPUD010004762.1:20412-57721 GCA_023553655.1 Myrmecobius fasciatus | reverse complement strand
CCTCCTCTCCTTCCTTCCTCCTCTCCTTCCTTCCTCCTCTCCTTCCTTCCTTCCTCCTTTCCCTCCTTCCTTCCTCCTTTCCTTCCTTCCTTCCTCCTTTCCTTCCTTCCTTCCTTCCTCCTTTCCTTCCTTCCTTCCTCCTTTCCTTCCTTCCTTCCTCCTTTCCTTCCTTCTTTCTTTCTGAGTAGGGGGAGATAAAAGAAAAAACAAATACACAATAGTTTTTAAAATAAAATTTTATTTTATTAAAGTAAGAGAAACTTAAAGTTTTCAATCAAGGATACTTTCAATTATAGAGTAATGATGAATTAGTGTTTTGTACCATATCTTGACCCTTTAAAATTATAAATTGCTATAGCAATACTCATTATAATTTACTACTACAAGAGACTTAAGAAACTCAATTACTCAAAAAAGCTACTTTTGAAGTAAAGAAATTCAGCTCTAATACAGACATTTAAAATTTTAGTAAACAAAACTAGAATTTGATCACTCACCTTAGTGATTTCTTCTTATACATTCTTCATTTCTTGAGCCACTCCCCAAATTCCTTTGCATTGTTACTAATTCAAGCAAAAAGAACTGGAACGGAAATTTTTCTTCAGTTATTCCTAGTCATCTCAACGTGTGTCTCTATTAGGTCCTTTTTGAGACACTATCCCCCTCTTAAAGCTCTCTCACCAATTCATTGAGCCAACCACAATATAAGTTCATTGAGTCAACGTAACTGAAGCACAATTTACAGGTCAGAATTAAACCAGGCTGACTGATATCTGTTACCTGATGGCATATCCAAGATCTTGATACTGAGTAATCAGTGCCAGAATGGTGGCTGCCACTTATTCCTCATTCCATTATTGGGTCCATAGCCAAGGCTATAGCCACCAGAGTGGGACAATCCCGGGTACCAATATCAAGTTCAAGATCAGTTCTGAAAGAATTGATTAGTTCAACCAAAAGATGTTTCCTGTAATCTTATAACCAGTCTTCACTCACCTGGAACCACTCAGCAGCTACATGGGCTGCCACACCCTCATCTCTACAATTAACTAATTCTCTTGGAGGAAAGCAGTAAGTAGTCCATTCTGTTTCAATACATTCAGCTGCTTCCTTGTCCTGAATGAGTTTGCAAACTTCCCTTGCTGCTACTCAGAATATTCTCCATGAGAAAGTCTAGCACAGCCATAAATCATGCTATAGTTTTTAGACTCCTGATTCCAGATAACATGGCCTAGGAAGGGCTCCCAACTATTTTTGCCTATATGCATTGTGAAAGAAACTTCTTCACTGGGAGTTCTCTAATAAAAAATCTAGTTACCTTCCCCTAATTTTTTTTAAAGGAGGATGTTTATCATTTTAGGCCAAAATCTAATAGTTTCTAATAATTTGTGGGGGGGGGAGGAAGTGACAAATAAATATTGATAGAATGCCTACTATGTACCAGGCATAGTAAGTGTTTTACTAATTTTATTTCATTTAATCTATGAGAAGATGCAAAAATGTGCTTTGTCTTATTTAAAACTCGATCCACTTTCTTCTTTAATGTGAAACATTATTTGGTAATCAAAGTTAATAAAACAGTTCACTCTATTTAGACATGGACAGGTACTAGGGAGAGATGCCTCTTTAGTTAAAGAAATTGCAGCAATACAAGAAGCACCTGTGTTTTGGGGCATTGCAAAAAAAAATACAGTCTCTCTGGGGTTTTGTGACACTGTTCTCTCCTGGAGCTCCTCTTATCTGTCTAATCACTCTTTTTTAGAGCCATTGTATACCCACTAATAGGTTGAAGATTCTGTCCAGGGCTCCCTTCTCTTTTTGGTCTCTACCATCTCACTTGGTGATGCCATGAATTCAATTATTATTTTCTTTATGAAGATGATCCTCCGATCTCTATCCTGCTCTTATCTCTGTCATACATATCCAGTTACCTCTCAGACATGGCAAACTGGGTGTCTTGTAGGCTTTCCAAGTTCTATATATTCAAAACAGAGCTCATTAACTTTCCACCAAGACACTGTTTGATTCTGAACTTACCAATTACTATTAAGAACACCTCCATCCTTGCAGCCATTCAGGCTTTTCGAAGCTGTGCCTCATTTAAATCTAGTTCACTCAAAAATGAAGGCATCAAGCTCATGATATCATCGGTCCTCTTCCAAAGCAAAAAATGAGCAGAAACAGTCGCTCAGGTTCACAACCTTAGTTCCATCCTCTACTCTTTACTTTCCACTATAATTTCTTCCCAAATCTTGTCCTTTTTGCCTTTAGAACATCCCTCACACATGTCCTCTTCTCTTTATAGAAACACAGTCCTGGCTCAGGACTCCCTCTCCTGAACTATTGCCACAGTGTTCAAACTGGTCTTCTTGCCTTGACTCTTCTTACTCTAATGTATTCTCCACTCAAGTGTCAAGTTTATTTTTCTAAATTGGAAGTCTGACCATGTCACCCCACTGCTTACCTCTTACCTGTTTATCTCTAGGATCCAATATAAGGTCCTTCTCTATTTGGCTATTAAAACTCTTTAATAAAAATACTATTAGTTATATGAGTTTCTGGGAGGGAGGGACAAAGGGTATTGAGGAAAGCTATGATGAAGGAAAAAACAGACATCTTTAAAAACTTATTTTGAAAATAAAAAAATCTAATTTTTTGAAATCTAGTCTCTTTATTTTTGCAACCTTCTTATATTAGCTCCTTTCCTCTAATACACCTATCATGGCTTGCTTGTTCCTTGAATACAACACTCCGTTGCTTATCTCCATATCTTTGCAGAGGCTGTCTCAAATGACTAGAACATTTTCCCTCCTCAGCTCTGCCTTTTGATTTCTTGAGTTTCCCTTAAGATTCAGCTCAAAAACCACCTTCTGCAGGAGGCCTTTCCCTGTCCCCCACTCTGCTAATGTTTACCCCTTTTATATTACTTTCCTTTTTACTTGTCTACTTCATACACCTAGTTATTTATATATTATTTTTTCCTTCTTCCTTCTCTTCCTTCTTTCCTTCCTTCCTTCCTTATCTCCTTCTTTCTTTCTTTCTCTTTTTCTTTCTTTTCCTTCCTTCCTTCATTCCTTCCTTCCTTCCTTCCTTCCTTCTTTTATATAGTTGATCTAGTGACAATCTTGGAGGAACAGAGGTGGGGAGCAAAGGGTCTTGAAGAGGGCAGAGGAGGAGGTGTGGAGGGAACCAGGGAAGCAAGAGTAGGGGCTGTTTGGGAAGGTAAAAAGATTGGGAGATCCATAGAGAAAAGCATATTAAAATTATTTTGATTATTTTAAAAAAAGGGTAAATTTGTAATTAGGGCAGGATCATTTCACTGTGAATAAAATATGTGCTCAATGTGTAAAAGTTCAAAGACTCAAAACTTTAAGATATGCAGTCCCTCAGCAGAATTGGGGGGAAAAAAAGCTAAGAAGCTGGCAAAGGAGGTGTGAATTTGTTGTGCCACAGTTCCCATGTCTCAGTTTCCCTCAGTTGCTGTTTCAGTTTCCCTTAATTGTTCTGCCCAAAAATAGCAACCCCCCACTTCCTGACCATCAGAAATAATTGGACTCACATTCCAAAGGAGTCATAAAACCTCCAGATGGCCAGCCTCAACATACCCCTTATCTTTTGGCTTCAGACTTACTGTCTTCCTTTCCTAGTTTCTGTCTCAGGCTTCATTTTCACTCCCTACCTGCCAGAACTGAATTTATAGTTTCCTTGGATTTCAGATGTTCTCAGCTGTTCTCCTTTGTCTTCCTGAGCTATGGAGACTATAAAACCTGTGACGCCCCTAAATGAGGTACTGAATAATTTGTGACATTAGTCCTATTCAGTCGGCTGAGATGTCTGTCAGTCTAAACTCACAATGGACTGTGTGCTTTGAGACAAGAATCCCAGGAGTCCCGATCCATAGTTATGGATTCTGAACTCTCAATTAACATCAATAAAGTATTACCTAATTTCCAATGTGTGATACTGCCTCATTTTCTCCCTGAGCATTACAAATTGAAGTATGTAGGATTAAACTAATAGATTTCTACTACTTCACTCCTCACCTCTTCCTCCCAAGGACAATAAGTAGTTTCTGATGGTCTTCTGGTTCATGGACCCCCTCCAGTTCACTGGTCTCAGCAGGAAGCAGCCCATGGAAATTTCATTAATATGAATGGGAAGTTAGCATCAAATCCTGGACATCTATAGAACTAGTCTGCTTTGAGATATCTCCTAGACAACCATGGATTTGGAAAGCTTTTAATCCTACCCTCACTTAAAATCTGTTCTCAATCTGTGTTCAGCCTTGAAGATCTGGCTTGGTTCTCTCACCCCTGGGAACAGGGAACTAGGCTATAACTACAGCCCTAGTAAAGGAACTTTATTTCACTTTGGTCTATCCAGGGGTATGGATACTTTGTACCCTGAGGGCCCCCTAAATTGAGCTCTACTTGGTTAAGGAGAGGTGGGTAAAGTGGTAAAAGGGAAATAGAAGCTAAAAGGAGGAGTTTAAAAAGAGATTATAATCCATAGGACTATAATCATCATCATAATAACTAACATTTATTTAATACTGTAATGTTTGCCAGCTGGGCCATTGCCAGACATCTTGACTTATATCTTGCTACTGGATTCTGATAACTCTGGAGGAGAGAGTGAGGCTGATGACTTTACACAGCTCTATCTCACTTAAATCCAATTAAGGGTGAGTCAAGACATCACCTTCCCCTGATGTCACTGGTCATTTGAGAAGGAAGGATAAACAACAACAAACATTATATTATTTGATTCTCAGAACAACTCTAGGGGAAAGGTGCTATTCTCTCTCTCTCTCTCTCTCTCTCTCTCTCTCTCTCTCTCTCTCTCTAACAGATGAGCAAAGTGCAACAGACAGAAGTTAAGTAAATTGCCCAGAGTCACACAGCTAGTAAAGGCAGGTTTTGAACTCCAGGTCCAGCACTGTTATCCACTAGGCTACCTTAGCTATATGATCAAAGAATATTAAAGCTGGAAGGGGTCTTAGAGCTTAGGACAAAGAATATAAGAGCTAGAAAAGGATTCTTAGATAAGGGACTGATATCTTCATTGTACAGATTAAATTAACTTAAATTCAATAAAGATTGATCTAGCTTCTATCGTGTGTTAGATGCTAGGGAGACAAAGGCTAAAAAAAAGTCCTTTAAGGAATTAAAGGGGAAATGAGACCTAAGAAGGGAGTCAGAAAAAAGGAGAAAAAACTTGTGGACCCCCATGTGCAAAAAATGTAGCATCTCTTTTTGTGGTGGCAAAGAACTGGAAAGTGAGTGGATACCTATCAATAGGGGGGAATGACTGAATAAGTTATGATAAAAGTAATGAAATATTATTGTTTTGTTAAAAATGATAAATGGTTGATTTTAGAAAAGCTGGAAAGATTTATATGAACTGATGTTGAGTGAAGCAAGCAACAATAAAATTGTATGATAATAAATTATGAAAGACGATTCTTTTCAGCAATTCATTGATACAAGGCAATCCCAATAAATTTTGAATGGAAAATGTCATCTGCATCCAGAGAGATGGAGACTGAATGTTGATCAACACATGCTATTTTCACCATTTTTTGGTCCTCTCTTTTTTCTCATGGTTTTCCCCTTTTATTCTGATTTTTCTCTCCCAAAATGACTCTTGGAAATACGACATTATGGATATGATGGCTGAGGAATGTAGAAAAACATATACATACTGTTGGAGATAGTCATTTTGTTAGCTAGTTCTTCTTAACTGTTTTTCTTTGTTATATTTCTCTTAAAATAAAGATGAGGAAATGTCTATTCTCTAAAAAAGTTGCCAAATACAATAAAAAAAATTAAGTGCACTCCCTTTAAAGGCTCCTAGAAGATTATATTCTAATCTTCTCTTAATCTCTCCTAATCCCTCATGTAAGTGGGGGAAGGAAATGATTGTCTCCAAAACTCATCTGATGTGGAAAAAAACTGGGGTTTCAGTGCAGAAACTGTTGAAGGCTCCTAGAGGAAGCATTTGCTTCCTATTGGTTTAAATTCATTAGGATTCTATAGGTAAATGTTTAACAACCAGCTCCCTGAAGAAAAAGATGCTCACAACACATTTGGATTTAATCTGCATCAACATTCTCCTCTTCACTTTCTTAAATCTAGATAATCAACAAAACAATAAATCAAGTCCTGATTTGTAGTATTTGCAGATTTCTGAGCTGTAAATACTCATATTGAAAATTCAACAATCTGCTCTTATCGGAACCCAGATGGCTCTAGCACATCCCTGATTTCTGCCAGTAATGTTGGTTTCAAGGATACCATGGCAGTGTCATTCCACTTGGTTCTTCTTTTTTGTCCCTCTGACCACAACCTGCCTTGTCCCTTCATCTCATGTAAACTGGTCACTCCACTTTTAAAAATTCCTATTTTTCAGAATAATCATCAATTAGAGTCCTCCTCCTCTGGAGGTAGATTAACCATTCTACTTCCAGACCTACTGACTCCTGAGAAATATTGTCCTGGGAATTTTTCACAATGATGGATATCTCTTAACCGTAAGAAAATTATAGAAAATAAAATTCTGGGGACTTTTCCCTTTAGCCATTTTACACTATCCTACTCTTGGAGGCAGTTGGGTGGCTCAGTGGGTAGAACTGGAATCAGGAAAGCCTGAGTTCAATTCCATTCTAACACTTACCTTATGAGCCTCAGTTTCTTCATCTAGGAAATGAGCTAGAGAAGGAACTGGCAATGATTCCAGTAACTTTGCCAAAAACCAGATTAAACAGAAACTTAAATGGGATCAGGAAGATTTGAACACTGGGCACTTAATTGGCACAGTGTATAGAGCATCAGCTCTGGATTCAGGAGGACCTGAGTTCAAATCTGTTTGCCTTAATCCACTAGAGAAGGAAATGGCAAACTATTTCAGTGTCTTTGCCAAGAAAACCTCATGACTTGTGGTCCATGGGGTCATAAAGAGTCAGACATGGTTGAATGACCCAACAACAATGCTATATGACAAAGATGCACGAGAAAACAAGATGTAACCCTCTTGGGAGATTGACTAACCTCCTATCTCCTACTGCCTATATCTTTTCCCTATATCTCTTCCAATTGGTATATTCTAGCTAACTAGTTGGGTTCTTTTTGTGTGTGCGTGAAATAAATACAAGTTAGGAAGTATTAAATGGCTGTGGCTGGTTCTCTATCCACTGCACAATCTAGCTGCCCCACATCTTTTTTTTTTTTAATAAAAAAATTCTCATCTTTCAGGAGATTGTATGCATCCAGACACACTTCCAATCCTCTGGAAAAAGACCTGAAGGGGGAGTCATTGCTCTTGAGAACTAGTCCTTCCTTTGCTACTAATAATTCACTCCAAGAACTTTGGAAAGACACTGATTTCCTCAATTTCTAATTGAATTAGATGACTTCTGTGGTCCTTTTTAGCTCTGACATATGATGATTTATGCTTATGGAACCAGGTACTTATCCATCCCTCATGGATCTGCTGCCCTCTGCAGTCACTAAGAAGTATCCCAAAGGCCATCTCCCCCACAAAGAACTTGACATTCACCTCTGCCTAGCCAACTGTCTGTAACACTTTCTAAATCTATGATCCTATGATCCCAGAAGTCAGCATGGTGTCATAGATAGGGCACAGTCCCTTCTATATAGGAGCGTGCTGATAAATATTTAATAAATGCCTTTTCATGAAAAGAAAAAAAAGTACTCATAGCACTTAACATTTTTTAATCTAAATTATTGATACTTTCATTGTCACTTTATTAAATCTGGACAACCAACAATATATTAAATTTGTAGATTTGTTAATTTCTAAGGCATAAATGGTCACACTAAAAATATAATATTTTAGGTGGCTCAGTGGAAGAGGACCAGCCCTGAAGTCAGGAGGACCTGAGTTCAAATCTGGTCACAGACACTAAACACTTCCTACCTGTGTGGCCTTGGGCAAGTCACATAATCCCAATTGCCTCAGCAATATATATATATATATGAATATAAATATATAATGAGCTCTCACTCTGAGCTGGATCCAGCATATGTCTGCATGTATCCCACAAAACCAGGGCTCTCTTTCCTCAACCCCACATCCCCTTACCTGGAGAAAACCTATCTGGCAAAAGTTTGTTTTAATGTTCCATAACAGGATTTTTAAATTTAGAGTTCCAAGATCTTAGACTTCAAGGGGTCTATGAACTTGAATGAGGAGGGGAAATTGCATTTTTATTTTCACCAACCTCTCACTGAAATTTGACATTTTCTTCATTTATTTCAGTGAGAAGTTAGTGAAAATAAAATTTTTATTGATCTTCTAGTCCACCTTCCTTCTTGTAAAGATGAGGAAATTGAGTCTCAGAGATAATTTTCTAAAGTCACATAGAAAATCTGTGATAGAGCAGAATCTTATTCTGAGAACTTTGGTTATGCATGAAAATGAAATCAAGGTAGAGAATTAAATAGAGAGGGCCCAGAATCAGGAAGGCTCATCTTCATGATTCCATGCATCCATCACTTTTTCTCTAAGTTTGATATACCCATGTTAATGATTTATTCTTTAGGAACTCTATTATCTTGGAACCGAGCAGATAGAGTCCAAATAAAGAGGTATCCTCATCTGATAAATGCTCAGTGGTCCATATAGTTTACCCAAGTGCCTTCATCCAGGAGCTGGAGCAGGATGGAATAGAATAGGCCCTCTTGAAGGTACTATAGATCTGCTATAGATGAGAAGAATCAGCAAGAGGAACAGTGTCAACCTCAAGCTGGGATAATTTAGGGTCATCTCTGCTTAACCAGAGTTTTTTCTTCTCTTGGCATTTTCCTTCTACCCTTAGGTGAAAGACAGGAAAAAAAAGTGTGGAAGTAGTTACCTGGGGCATTATATTAAAACCAACTATCACAGACTATGATTCTATCAAATTGATTAGTACTGATTGAAGTAGAGTAGAAGTTCAATAAATCATTTCTCATAGTTCTAATGTCACATGATAAGAGGGGAGTTTGAAAAGATATCAGGAGACCCAGGATCACTCTAGGGACTAGGGAAAGGAGACAGGCAGGGGACCTTGGGCCTTCTGGGTACCAATCTCCTAGACAGGAGTGCTTTTATGTTGCTGCTGGTTAGAAGGACACTAGTGACTTCTTGAATGCAAAGAGCAGTGGATGATATAAACTCATACAGAGAGTCGGAGGTTGGTGGGGTGGTTGAATGTGATGAGACAAAATGGAATTCCCCCATCCTTTATATTGCAGACTGGAATGCTTGTGAGGGCAGGCAGTGATTGTAATGGAATACAGCTTCTAGGAAAAATATAGAAATGATCCTGAGGTCCCCTGACCTTAGAGTGCTATTGTTCTAACAATTTGCCTGTCAATGTTTCTAAGTCTTCTGGCCTTAGGATAGACTTATAAACATTGCTGACTGTCAGATAACAATCTATTGGTCAGTGATAACCAAGTCCCTGAGACAATAGTGAATAGACCTCCCCTCAAACCTAACTGTAAGTCATAAAATTAGCAAAAAAAGTAACATGAAGCTCTGAGCTCTCTAACTTTGTCCTATAAATTTATCTTCTTTCTCCTGGTTCTTTGCTAAATTCTTTTGGAACTTAGCCCACTTCAATTGGTATTAAAATTACAATAAATTTTGCCCCTTGCCTTGGAGATGGATTCAAGCTTGTAAATTCTTTTGAGATACCTTGCAACACCAATCTGAGACCCATTCTTTTGGGGTCTCCTTTTGAACTTCAAGATTTGCATATTAACAGCAATCCAAGGCACAGGAAGAGCAAGTTGAATTTTGGGAAGGTTTCCCAGCTCTAAAGCAAGCCTGGGTGTTCACATATACGTTTATATTTGTATGCTTGTTCATTTTTGTTCATGGAAATTCATGTCCTCATAAGACTCAACATATGGGTGGGCATTTGTATATCTTCCTGGCCTGGGGCATATCTTCATGTATGCTTACATACATATATATACATAAACACACATATGGGTTTTTTCAGATCCATCTGTGTGTATCTTCAATTGCACTCATTATGTATGTATGTATTAGGATTAGGATCTAGGAAGTGGAAATGAGCCCACAGATGTTGTTTCCCTGTGGACTTTTAACTGTGTTTGCTGATGTAATAGTACTCTTTGGTCCCCTGATCTTTATGGGGGACTTGGGTCAGGAAACCCTGAATCTTCTGACTGGAATCTGGCTCAGAAAACTTTACTGATTCTAATCAGTCCCTAGCCCACCACCCTTCATCCTTAATTCACCTGGAGATTACCCCTTAGCTTTTAGCTTCAAGAAATTCCTAGGATAATCACCACCCTTAATTCACGTGGAGATTACTCCTTGGCCTACCACCCTTAATTCATGTGGAGATTGCTTCTTAGCTTCAGATCATGGAATCAACAAATAATCTTTAGCCATAAACTACAGAAAGCTAAATAAAATTGCACTGTTTCAGTCATTTAATACTTTCCAATCAGTAATTTAGCCTGATGAGAATTCTGAGTCAAAATAAACCCTTTTTTTGCTAACAACTTGGAGATTGGGAATGCAAATTCTTTTGCAAATATCTGCAGCACCAACCTGGGGACCCCCAACATTGTTAGGTTATCTCATTCCTCAACAATTGCTACCAGAATCAGTACTCCATGTTGTTCAGTACTCACTAAGAGAGAGCCACCGATAACTCATGCTGGGGATGAATAAAGATCCCAAGTCTTTGGTAGCTGGGTAGGTCATAGAGAGGAGCTACTCCCTGAGGCAAGCAGGAAGGAGCACTGACAGGATTATTTCCTTAAGACCTTTTGTTTTCTTCAAATAGGCCTTTATTGTGGTGAGCCTGGGTTGAATTCCTTGCAATTACAAAATTATTATGATCCCCCAGTTACTGAATCCAATCTGAGGGCCAAGTTATGGCCAACATCCTCAGGTTATTTTTCTCCTGTAAAAGAACCTACTGATACCCTACTTCTCCACTAACTTCCTTTGGCTTGTTTACTAAGCATCATAATCCCTAATTCCTTTTAAGACACTCCTTTTAAGGTAAACCAATCAGTCAATGGTATAATCCCTATTAATTTCTCAGGAATTTAGCCTACCCTATGGCATCTTCCCCTTTGTTAATGGCCAATTCTGTTAGGGAACTAAGCCCTTGTTGATCACTAACTCCCTTTTGGAACTCAGCTTACCAATCAATGGTGTAATTTTAAAAATCTGGTGTAAATTTATACATTGTTTTAAGATACCATGAGATACCCCAGCATACTTTTGGAATTCAACTCCCTCTCTCTAACAATTGGTGGGCCATATGGGGAGCCCTAAAACCTATTTTGGTGGGTCCAACACTTCTGTACCCCTATAATCCATCAAGGCAGCTCTGAGAGAAATGGAATTTCTAGATTAGAAAGGGAACTTGGAGCCTGTTCTATAATAAATCTTCCTTTCTTCCATCCCTCCCCCCACCCATTTAGAGGAAACTGGCAGCAGGGTTTCTGTGCATAGTTTCGTCCCTTCCTCCCAACCCCCATTTTTCTAGGCTTCTTTGGGGTGGGGCCCTAATGCTCTGGGCCTCTTAAAGGGAGTTGGCTTGCTGGTGGCACCTTCCTGCCTCTCCCACTAGGGGAATGTGGTTTTGAATTTACCTATGGAGAAAGCAAAAAGGTCTATGAATGGTTTTTTCTTATTGAAAGAAAGCATTGAAGTATGAATAGAAAACTTGGTCCTAGGCCTTGGGGGTACCCCACCCTGGATGACTACTTCTAGTTGACCTTATCCCTTATCACTCTTTACTTCCTCCTTCCTTGCCCCTTGCAGCTTTCTCCCCTGGCCCTCCCCAATATCCCTCCCTCCATTTCTCTCTATTTATCCTTCCCCCACTCCTTTCTATGATGAAAAAACTTGGCCCTTGGCCCCTCACCCATTCCAGCCATCCAGTCCTCAACCATTCAAGGATCTTTTCTTTCCTCCTGTGCAATCCTTCCTTGATCTCTAAAAAAGTCCTTTGTTTGAGTGTAGGGAAGGTCTGCAGGGAAGAAGTAGGGAAGATCTAAACATTTTTTCCAGGTTATTCTGGAAAGAATGTGGTGACAAAACTTCTGGTGATAAAATAGAGATTTCAGGCCTTGGGGTAAAAGTGGAAGCTTCTGGGGGGAAGCATCATAGTTATACTATCATCATCATCACCACCACTCTTCTTGTCCTGGGAGTCCAGGTAGGTGAATAAAAAGACAAACCACCCAGAAGCATTGAACTCAAATTCCCCCAAAATCTGCTTCTCTTCTCCCCTTCCCTCCCCTCTCCTCTTCTCTTCCACATGGGCAGATCTTTGAGAATCTCTAATATTCTGTACTTTCCAGAAGGAGAGCAGAGGGGGTGTGGGGTGGGAAGAAAGAGTGAAGATGAAACTGAAAAGATTAGCCCAATCCTCTTGTTGGGGTTCAAGGGGAACCCCAAAAGGTTGGGGTTCCAGACTGGTTTTGCCAGGTGTCTCAAAAGAATTTGCAGCTTCAGACCCATCTCCAAGTCAGGGGGCAATGTTTATTATAATTGTAATGCCAATTAAAGCCAGCTAAGTTCTAAGTCAGCAAAAAATCAGGAGCAAAAAGATAAATTTTTTTAGGAAAAAGTTAGAGGGACCAGGTGCTTCATGTCACAGGAGTTGAAGAGTGGTCTGGTATGCACCTCGTTATTGTCTCGGAAACTTTGTTATCACTGACCAACAGATTGTTTTCTCACAGTCAGCAAAGTTTGTAGAACTACAGCACTCCTAAGGCCAGGTAGTCTAAGGATTATCCCTTCATCCTCCTTAGGAGCTACATCATATCATTCTCATCTTAAAGATTGGAAAACTGAAGACTGGAGGGGGGAAATGACTGTCAGGTTTACACAGGTTTGAGAGAGAAAGCACAGGTAGAGCAAGTTGAATTTGGGGGAAGTTTCCCAACCTAAACCTAGACTGGGTGCTCATATATATGTGTTAAAAGGAGAACCACTCCATGGCATTGAGGTCAGGGTAGCAATTCCTAGTTTGAAATAAACATGTTACAAATTCACCCATTCCCTTGGCCGCCAAAGGGTAGATTTATTTAGGAGAAAAGGTTACAAACAAAATAAGCGGCAAAATAGGCACCAGGAGTGGCAAATAGGAAATAGAGTTGGAACAGCAATAGGGTTACCAAGGAAAAGAATTTAGAAGAATCTGTTAAAGGAATATTCCATAAGGTGTGGGTATGCCATTGATTGGTAGGTTAGATCCATAGTGAATGAAATGAGAAATTGAGGACTTCTCAGAATAATAATCTTGGGTAGTTCAGGCTCTGGTTAGCATTTAATAGCTATGTGACCTTGGTGAGTCATTTAACCTCTGTTTGCCTTAGTTCCCTCACCTGTAAAATATGGATAATAATAGCATTTACCTCAGAGGATTATTGTATGGATCAGATGAGATACTATTTGTGAAGTAAATAACACAATGCCTGGTACATAGTAGGTGCTATATAAATGTTAGCATACACACACACACACACACATATATACCCATATACATACATACATATGTATGTATATATACCTATTTATCATTCATAGACAGAAAAAGAATGATTAATAGACAACAGGATAGATAGATTAACAGATAGATAGACAAATAAAATAGATACATAGACACAGAGAGATAAACAGGATAGATGCACACATAAAGATAGACAGAATAGATAGATAAACAGATAGAAAGACAAACAGGAAAGACAGACATACCAACAGACAGACAAATAAAATAGATATACAGACAGACAGACATGGATTGACACAGAGAGACAGGATAGATAGATAGGTAGGTAGGTAGGTAGATGTGTGTGTGTGTGTGTGTGTGTGTGTGTGTGTGTGAAGGAAAGAAGGGAAGGAAGTGGGGAGGGAAGGAAAGGAAAAAAGGAAAAAGGGAAGGAAGTAAGGAAGAAGAAAAGGAAAGGAAAGAAGGAGGGAAGAAAGGAGAGATGGAAGGATGGAGGGAAGGAAAGGAAAAAAGGAAGGAGGGAAGAGAGGAAGGAAGAAGGGAAGGGAAGGGAAGGAAGAAAGGATGGAATAAGGAAGAGAATGAAGGAAGGAGGGAAGGAAGGAAGAAGGGAAGGAAGGGAAGAAGGAGAGAGAGGAAAGGAAGAAATAAGAAAAGTAAGGAAGTATTTATTGAGTGCCTACTATGTGCTAGGCACTGTGCTAAGCACTTTACAAATGTTATCTCATTTGATTCTCATGACAACACTGGGAAGTGTTATTACCCCCATTCTACAGTTGAGGGAACTGAGAGGTAGACAGAGGTTAAATGTAATCCCAGAGAGGTTAAGTGATAGATCATGAAGGTCATGAAGATACTAAGTGGCAGAACCAGAATTAGAACAAAGATACTTTGATTCCAAATAGACTGTACTATGTGGTTCAATTTCTGACTCTGTATTTATTAGCTGAGTGATCTTGGACAAATCATTGCCTCAATTTCCTCATCTATAAAATCACAACAGTAATACCTGTACCATTCCCTCGAAGGATTATTGTTACATTGTAAATGAATAGATGTAGTTTGTTTTGTAAACTATAATGCTCTCTCTAAATGCCAAATATTAATTATTTCCAGGGAGAACAAACCATTTTGGGCCTGAATTGCTGGACTCTCTGCTCTATGTGCTGTCATCAGGGATAAGCCCAAAGAGCCCTGGATAAGAGGAAATTCCATTCTGGCATCTGGTCAAAGTCCCCATCCTTTGTGGCCTTTCTGCTTCTGGGTCCATGGTGGAGACAGCAGACACAGCAGGAAGAGGCAGGAAATAAAGATGATCTGACGGACAAGTCCCCTAAATTGTGTTTAAGGGTAAGGCTAACTGACAAGAGCCTGACTGGATTGAACAACAATGTCCCTGAGGGTTCCCAGACACTCAATCTTTTGTCTGAGACCTTGGCATATAATCAAGGAGGATATTCACTTGGCAAACCAAACTCTTTATTCAGGAATCCAGGGAACTCTGGTGGGAAATCTGGGGGTAGCTTTCCTTATTTGTAATGTGAAGGAATTGGCCTGATGACCTCCAAAGACTCAGTTCTAA
The DNA here is from genome assembly GCA_023553655.1 of Myrmecobius fasciatus. Classification (NCBI taxonomy): domain Eukaryota; kingdom Metazoa; phylum Chordata; class Mammalia; order Dasyuromorphia; family Myrmecobiidae; genus Myrmecobius; species Myrmecobius fasciatus. The sequence goes on along the minus strand of JAJPUD010004762.1, from coordinate 42,620 downwards.
ATTTATGATCTTGTTAAAACAGTTATCTCAGTAAGGATTGAGATAATGCACCTGGAGAGCACAATGGTATATAAAATAGTCAGAGCTTCAAGGTTTTTCATGACTCAATTCTCCCACTCCTAATGGCAAGGAAGAGGGGTGTGTGGCCATAATAATTTTATTCAGGGAATAACACTATCAGCATAATTGACTATGTCATTAACTAAATCCATGATCCTATGTCTAAAAACCCAGGTCTTTTGAATCTAACTCCAAAGTTTCCCTATAGGAAAAGGTTCACAGAGCATAATAAAATTCTTATGAATGAAAGAGCAAGCTAATAAATAAATGAAAAGAAGTTTTGTTGAGAGTTTAACTTTGGAAGACAAAAATAAATATAAAAGGCAAGACAGTCCCTGTCCTCAGGGATTTTACATTCTAGCAGGGGATGAAGAAGCCAGATTTGAAGAACAGGGGTCAGGAAAGGGTAGTGTGATGAGCTTGGGACCAGTTTATAAAAAGTGAGAAAATTCACCAATCAGAGCTCAGATTCTCAGGGTTGGGAATGTGAGTTCTCAGGATGGAGGAGAACCAACAGGAGGAAGAAGAGCGGAGAAGCAAGATGATGGTGATGAGGCTGGAATGCTGAAGTATGGTTTGGAGATAGCCAGGACTACTTTTCTCATAGGCCTCAGAACTGTTTTGAGTTTGACATACTTTGGGGACCTTGGACCCTACTCTATTTCCTCAGTCTAACAAGTGGCTATCCTTTGGTAGGCAGATGTACCCTGTTCTCATCTTGGGCATTATGAGAGGGCTGCCTTAGGTTCCCAGGGCCCTTCTTTCTGCTAACCTACATGATATGGAGCCTCTGAGATCTCTGGGACCCTTGGTTCTGGATTTCCGTGCTGCTTTTTTCAAGTTTGTTATGTAAATCATGGCCTGACCCCCCATTCTGTACTACATTTTATTAATAGACAATGTAAGAGTCATAGATCCAATAGGGAAAGCATTTAATTAAGACATAAAATGATGTGAATAACAAAAAAAAAAAATAAATGATTGAGTCATTCTCTGGTTCATATAAAAATGATTGGAATCTCCTATACTTCCTGAGTGGCAGATGCAATAGAAACATCTTGGGGAAAACTTTGGATATAGAGAAATGAGTTAAGAAAATTGTCAGTTGGTACTTTATCTCTTTTTGTTGCATTTCTATTGAATGGCACAGAGATCTGCTAAGCTCTCTGAACAGAAGGGAATCTCCTAAAAACTCTCAGCTTGGTTCCAGTCTTCATGATTCCCTCACAACCCTTTTCCCATTTCCTACTCCATGCACAGCCCAGTTTGCCTCTCTAACTAATCTCTTTAGGATACCCTCCTGTAGTCTTGCTCCCAACTTCTCAGAAATATCCTAGGACTTCCTTGATGCTAAGCTCAGGAGACCTCATTCCTGTGCTTCTGTAGCCCTCATTTCCTTCTGTCCTTTTTCCATGCAATACCTTGTGTTCTTTTTTCTCCCAGCTGATGCAATCCTGAAATCCATGTGCAAATACCTATGGGAATCTAACTTTCTGAAAATATCTCCAGTGAATAACAACTTTCCTTGCCTTGTCAATGTGGATACATTGAAGCTGCCCCAGAAACATTTGTTAAACATAGGCAATCCCTGCCCCTGTTAGTTCTGATAAAATGATACAGTTAAGTGATACATTCTTACATTCAAATTCACATCCCAAGAAGTTCCTCCTCTCTTCCCCTCAACCCAGTATCTTTTGTTTAAAAAAAATTTGTTTATTAAAGCTTTTTATTTACAGAACATATGAGTAATTTTTCTACAATGACCTTTGCAAAATTTTCTGTTCCAAAATTTTCCCTCCTTCCTCCCACCCCCTTCTCTAGATGACAGGTAGTTAATACATGTTAAATATGTTAAAATATATGATAAATCTAATGTGTATACATATCTATACAGTTATCTTGCTGCACAAGAAAAAACAGATCTAGGAAAAACAAACAAACAACCTAAGAAGGAAAACAAAATGCAAGCAAACATTCACAGAAAGCATTAAAATGCTATGTTGTGGTCCACACTCAATTCCCACTGGCCTCTCTCTAGATGTATATGACTTTCTTCATCATTGAACAATGGGAACTGGTTTGAATCACCTCATTGTTGAAGAGAACCATATCCTTCAGAATTGATCATCTTATAGTCTTGTTGTTGCTGTGTATAATGACCTCCTGGTTCTGCTCATTTCACTCAGCATCAGTTCATGCAAGTCTCTCCAGGCCTCTCTGAAATCATCCTGCTGGTCATTTCTTACAGAACAATATTATTACATAACATTCATATACCATAATTTCTTCATCCACTCTCCAATTGATGGGCATCCTTTCAGTTTCCAGTTTCTTGTCACTACAAAAAGGGCTGCCCCAAACATTTTTGCACATGTGGGTCCCTTTCTCTCCTTTAAGATCTCTTTGCTCCCCAACCCAATATCAATTGGCACAGAGTGAAATCAGCAGAACCAGAGAGCCAGATCATTGTATGCAGTAACAGGAATATTGTACAGATGATCAACTTCAAAAGACAGCTATTCTGATCAATACAATGATCCAAGACAACTCCAAAGGACCCATGATGAAAAATGTCTTCCACTTCCAGAAAGAAAACTGATTAACTGAATGCAGATTGAAGTATGCTTTATTAAACTTTATTTTTCTTGTTATTTTTTTTATTTTTTGCAATATGGCTAATGTGAAAATATGTTTTACATGATTTTACAAGTATAATTGATACCATAATGCTTATTTTCTCAATGGGTGGGGAAGGGGCAGGAGGGAGGGAAAGAATTTGAAACTCAATTTTAAAAAAATAAATAATTTAAGAAGTCTTCCACCATTAATGGAAGATTGATTAAGTTCTTCCCTTCCATAACATATAGAATTATATAAAATCAGTTTTAAATTCACACACATGTGTGCACATACACACACACACAAAGATTAATTTTATTTTTTCCCTTTGTTGTTGCCTTGTGTAGTCTTTCTTTCTGGAAGAGAACCATGGCATCAAGGAAGGGGTGCTCTGACAAGCAAGTAAATTGGATTTAAATGAGGATGTGTACCAAGTATAAAGACTGGTTCATAGTAGGCACTTAATAAATGTTTATTGAGTAATAACAGTCACAACCATTTTAAGGTCTGCAAAGAATTTTATAAATATCTCCTTTGATTCTCACCACATCCCTAGGAGGTAAGTACTATTATTACTCTGCATTTTGCAGATGAGGAAGCTGTATCAAAGTTTGAGCAATTTGTCCTCTCCTCCTACCAGAACTCAGACTCACAGTCTTCAGACCTTGGGCTCTCATTTCACCCAGTACCATAGAGGGAACTCACATTCACAACCCTGAGAATCTGGGCTCTTATTGATGAGCTTTCACCTTTTATTAACTGGTCCCAAATTCATCACACTACCCTTTCCTGACCCATGTTCTTCAAGTTTGGCTTCTTTATCCCCTACTAGAGTGTAAAATCCCTGAAAACAGGGACTGTATTGCTTGTCCTTTCCAAAACTGATTTTATTATTATATCAGCATAAGTGTGGAAATATGTTTAGAAGAATTGTATATGTTTAACCTATATTGGATTACTTGCTATCTAGGGGAGAGGTAAGGGGGGTAGGAGGGGGAAAATTTGGAAAACAAGGTTTTGTAAGGATGAAGACTGAAAACTGTTTTTGCATATATTTTGAAAAATAAAAAGATATTATTTAAAAAAATGAATCAGTTCCTTCCCTCAAGGAATTTGTCTTTTCTGGGGACCTAAAGAAAGGAAAAAGACTTATCTAAGGTCACTTAGCTAGTCAGTATTAAAATCTAGTTAAGGAGCCAGATCTCCTAACCCTCTATCTAGGGTTTCTCCACTCCATCCAAGGAAAAGGCCTGAAGACATTTTCAAATAAACAGCCTTTTCCTTCCCTCCCTATTCTCCACCAATCCTGCTGAACTGCTTCATAGGTTGCATCATGGACAAAGGCCTTGACTTGGAGACAGGAAAACCTGGGATTTAATGCTGCCTCAAATATTCATTTATTAGCTGTGTGACTCCAGGAAAATTCCTTATCCTGTCCTTTTCTGTAAAAAGAGAATAATAATATCTAGAGCACTAACATCAAAGGATCCTTTTGAGGATGACATGACAACATGAACAAAATATTTTGAGCTTTACTAAGGAGATTTATAAAAATCACTTACTGTTATTGTCTCTCAGCATCCAAAAAGAGGACTATTGGAATTGAATCTGGATCACAATATGCTACTTTCACCTTAAAAATAATAGAAAACTATATTATCATGATCTGTTTAATGGCAGGTGTACAGAATAGATGCAAATCAAGCCTTCAGTTGATCTCTCTTTAGGTTAGCATAAGTTTAGGGTGTCCTTCTTTAATGTATCTCTTTTCTGGTTACCTCCTTTATAAAATTTCTCAAGGACAATGACTGAATCTTGTTCCTTTTTGTGTCTACTTTAGAGCCTGAGCCACTGGGGCTTAGTGTTAACAAAGGCCTTCCATACTCTAATCAAAAGGATGGGAGTTAAGGCACAGGAGGAAGACATTTGGGGGTAGGAAGATCCTCTTACAACACAATATATGACCCATATAAGCAGCTACAAATCAACCATGTTGATACTGACCACGGGACTGACTCAGGGCTAGCTCTCTTGACTAAGGACTATTGAACACCTCCCCCTCCTCTTCTGAGTCACAGGTGTGAGTCACAGACCTTATTTTTGATTCTTATGGAGAGAGACCCAAAGGATTCAGAGATGCCATCTGGTGGGTGGGGTCAGCACACCTGTTCCTAACTGGGACCTAGAGTCATGTTGAGTGATCCCTAAGGGAGCCTAGGTTTTTCCTTAACAGTCAGTCTTTCAGTAATAGAAACCTGATAGTGAGGGGTGAGGCAGAGAAGAGGGCCTTTGTTTAGGGCCATTATGGGGAATCCTGATGAATGGCTTTTCACTTTTTTTTTTACTTCCCTCCAAGCAAAACCATGATGCCAAAATGTCCCTTCCCCACACCCATTGTGTCCAACCTTCTAGTTGGACAAAGTAGTGTAGAAGTGAGGACACCCTGGGAAAAGCTAGGCTGGACTCTTGCCCAAGAAAATATTGCTCATCCACAGAGATTGGGACTAGGGAGGTTGGGGATGGGGAGGAATACCTGCTCTGAATTTGAACTACTTTTATCCATTTATTCTTGCTGGTTTTTTTATTTTTAATAGCTTTTTATTTTTACCAAACACATAGTTTTCAACATTCACTTTGCAAAATCTTGTATTCCAATTTTTCCCCTTCCTCCTCTCACCCCCTCCCATAGACAGCAAGCAATCCAATATAGCTTAAACATGTACAGTTCTTCTAAATATATTTCCATACTCATCATTCTGGGCAAGAAAAATCAGATTAAAGGTGAAAGAAAAAAATGAGGTGAAAAAAGCAAGCAAACAAACAACAAAAATAAGATGAAAATATTATGCTTTGATCCATATTCAGTCTCCACAATTCACTCTCTGGATGCAGATGGCAGTTTCTATCACAAGTCTTTTGGAATTGCATTGAATCACCACATTGATGAAAAGAAGCAAATCCATCACAGCAGATCATCACATAATCTTCTTGCTGCTTTGTACAATGTTCTCTAGGTTCTAGTCACTTTGCTTAGCATCAATTCATGGAAGTCTTTCCAGGATTTTCTGAAATCAGTTACTGTTGTTTTTAATTGTCATCATCAATCATCATTATAATTCTGATACAGCCTTTATTTCACTATTAGGGAGTACTTTAAGAGAACTCTCTCAGTGAAGAAATTTCCTTTCTCTCTATATGTGTGTTGCTGTTCTACAACTTAATGGTATTTAAGAATTCTATAGGGCACTGAGAAGTTAAGTAACTCGCCCAGGATCATGACAGCAGCATTTTTACTTCCAACTTAGCCTCCTAAAGGTGATCTACTCGGTGGAGGATAACCCAGGATGAGTTCAGGCTGACTTCTTTCCACTTCATCTCTGTTTTCCTTCTTTCCTTCACCAGTCATGCTGCTGTGACTGGGGCATACCATTCATTTACTATTTTTAAAAAAATAATCTGTTATTTAGGATGATAGTTTAAAAAAAAACTCATTTGAAGTAGGAGCAAATTATGTTATTTTGGATTATCCATGCATTGCAATTGATTAGAAATCAGTCATATGTTTTGACCTAGCAATTCCATTTTTAGGTCTATTTCCCAAGGTGATTGAGGGAGGCAGGAAAAGAACTTATATTTTCTTTTTGTTACCATAAAGAAGGAAATTGAGGGTATGTTCATTAACTGGGAAATGGATTAACATGTTATAATAAGTGATTATGATAAGAATAAGAAGTGGCATAAGAAGTGATAAGCTGGTTGATTTTAGAAAAAAACATGGAAAGATTTGCATGAAATAATGAAAAGTGAAATGAATAGATCCAAGAAAATATATGCTGTAACATACAGCTTTTAATTTAGTAGGTGGGAGAAGCCACACATATGGATATAGATAATTCCAAGAATCCAGGCAAGAGCAGCATGCTATGTAGTGCAATGATATCAAACCCAAAGAAAAATTAGCTTCTTGAGGGCTGCATATTGACTTAGAAAGCCACAAATTAACATTATCTATGTTTTATTGTATTTTTATTTATTATTTCTCAGAACTAGAAGGGAGCTCAGAGGTCAAGGCTTCTTAAACTTTTCCCACTTGTGATCTCTTTGCACCTGAGAAATTTTTATACAACCCCAGATATATAGATATATAAATTTAATAATGTCCTGGTAATAAATCATAACTTCACGACTCTTACATTCAGTTATGCAGCCCTATATGGGGTCATGACCTACAGTTTAAGAAGTTTTGACCTAGTCTAATCTGTACCTGATTAGGAATTCCCTTCTACAGTATCCCTGAGAAATGGCCACATTGATGGCACAATAGACAGAGCACCCGTCCTGAAATGTGGAAGACCAATGTTCAAATTCAACCTTAGAAATTTCCTGGGCAAATCACTCAACCCTGACTGTCTGAAAAACTAACAAAAAAGAAATAGTTATTTATCCTCTACCTGAAGACTCCTCATTTATGAGGCACTCTCTTCTTGTTGAGGCAGCCCATACTATATTCACACAACTTTAAATATTGGGAAATGTCTCTTTATTTCTAGTTGAAAATTTTCTTGGCAGTTTCAACCCACTCTTCCAAGTTTAGCCCTTCAGGACTATATAGAACAAGTCCAGTGTCCCTTCTGCAGGATAGCCCTCTGTATACTCAAAAACAGATCATTTGTCCATCAATTTTGAGCTTGAAAGACTATAAAAGCCTTCCTTTATTTGTGATTTGGGTCCTAAAGCTCACTCAGCCTTTTCACTAACCCTTTGCCCTGTGAAAGGGCAATTGTGAACAACTAAGTTATTCTGAGTAGTATAAATAATCAGATCAATCATAAAGAAAGATAATATTGACCTTCAAAGAAAGAATTCATAGATAGAAGTATGCATAATATAGTTTCACACATATTTATAAATCTGCCTCACATGGTGGCTTTCTCCAGTACAGGGTGTGAAGGGAGGGAGGGAGATAATTCAGAACTTAAAATGTAATAAAAACAAGAAAGAAATTAAAATAAAATTTAAAGTCAGCCAAACAAACATTTATTAAGTACCTATTATGTACAAGGCATTGGGCTAAGTGCTAAGAACACAAAGAAAGGCAAAAGACAGATGATTAAAATTCATTTTAGCAAAAGAACTCTCATATTCTTCCTCACTGTTTACATTCCTACATGTGAAGATGATACTTTATCATTATCAGGACAGTTAGGAGGAGTGTACATAGTCAGAGGGTACAGGTATGAGTTGATTGAAATGGTATTATATCTAAAAAAAAATGAGACGTGAAAAGAAGGAATACATTAGGAGAAGAGGAAAGGGAAAGACAGAATGAGGATAAATTATCTCCCATAAAAGAGATTACAAAAGAGTTTTCACAGTGGAGGGGAAGATGGCAGGGGTGGCAAACAATGAGAGAATTGATTCAAAGAGAGAATAACATGTATACTCAGAGACAAATCAAGTAGGAGTACAGACAGATAAAAGGAAGATGTGGTGAGAGAAGAAAGGTTGTATGTGGGGGGAGATGGTGGTCAGCAGCAAAACACTTTTGAGGAGGAACAGGGTTAAAGGAGAGATAGAGAAGAATAAACAGGGGGAAAATAGGATGGAAAGAAATTCAGAGTAATCATAAGTGAATGTGAATGGGATCCTTAGATAGAAGTAGATAGAAGAGTGGACTAAAAACCATTATGTTATTTACAATATGTTTATAAGAAACATACTTGAATCAAAGAGACATACATAGTAAAGATAAGGAGTTAAAGCAGAGTAACGTAGCTAAAGTAAAAAAGGGAGGGATAGCAATCATGATCTCTGAAAAAGGGAAACAAAAAATAATTCTAATTAAGAGAGACAAACAGGGAAACTACTTTTTGATAAAAAGTACTATAAACAATGAAGTAATATCAAAGTAAAGTATCTAAATTTTTTAAACAATATTTTATTTTTCCAAATACATGTAAAGATAGTTTTTAACATTCACTTTTGTAAATTTTTCTCCCTCCCTCACTTACTTCCTCCCTCCCCAAGACAGCAGGCAATCTGATAAAGGTTAAATGTGTGTAATCCTTTTAGACATAGTTCCATATTTGTCATATTGTGCAAGAAAAATCAGACCAAAAGGGGAAAAAAACTGAGAAATAAAGAAACAAACAAGCAAAAAAGGTGAAAATACTGTGCTTCAATCTATGTTGTCTCCATAGTTCTCCTCTGAATGGGATTGTCATTTTCCATCCCAAGTCTTAGAATTAGCATCTAAATTCATAAAGGAGAAGATAAATGAGTTACAGGAAGAAATAACAAAACAATATAAATGGGGAACTTTAACTGTCTCCTTTCAGGACTAAATAAATCTAATCACAAAATAAACAAGAAAGAAGTTAAAGAGGTGAATGGAATTTTAGAAATATTAGATGTGATAGACTACTGGAGAAAATCGAGTTGGAATAAAAAGGAACATAACTTTTTCCAAGTGGTACATAGTGCCTACACAAAAATTGATCATATATTTATGAAGATGTAAAAATCTTACCAACAAATGCAGAATGGGATGGGGGTTCTGGGACCCTGTAGAGAATGTAGTGAGTATAGATCTTCCCATAGGCTAGCTCCCCCAAGGTGGTGAGGCATTTCCCAGATTGAAGGGTAAGGCTATTTTTCCATGTTACCATAAAGCTATGAAGGCTCCAGCCTATACCCTGCTGTCCCTCTTCAAAGTAAAAACTGGTCATTAGGTGTAAATGGCATTTTAGTTTAGAAAGGACTTTTACATCCATGATCTCATTTTATGCTCAGAACAATCTTGGGAGAAGATCAGGGGTTTATGAGAGAAAATCTTCACAATATTCAATAATGATAATATGAATGAGGAGGAAGAGGCAGAGAGTGAGAGAAGAGACAGTATGATAGAATAGGTTGTGAGCCAACAAGCATTTATTCAGCACTTATTATATGGTGGGCATTGTGTTAAGCTCTGGGGATACAATTACAACCAGAAAGCTATCTCTACTCTCAAAGAGTATACATTCTATCAGGGAAGATGTGCTTTAAGTAACTAGGTACATACATGATATATACTGAAAACCCTATGATGGGATTCTGATTATTGCCCCTAGCCTACCATAACCCAAACCTGCTCCCACAGAAATCATTAATCATGGGTCAACATATTCTGTAACCACATTACCAGGCTATCATATTATGGTTACCACAAAACTTAATCTAGAAATCAGCCAATAAGAAAGTAGCACCAACAGGATGCAGACTAGGTTGTTTGACTGAAATTCTCAATAAATATTTCCCCCCTACATGGCACCTGTGCAGTTCCCCCTTCTTTGATGTTCTTGGGTGAACCTATGCTGGCTATAATATGATTACCATAAATTAATACCCCCCAAGTGGGTTTTTCTGTATGCATTCTAGGTCACCACATGAAAGTTCCACCAAGGCTTTAGGACCTCTTAATGTTAGAAAACTCCTCCTGTAATCTCAAATTTTACATATCTTGTGATATAATCAGTCCATTTACTCTATAAAAATCCTTGTCTTGTTTTGCTGGGTTGCTGACCCTTTCAGGGAGCTTGGCCTGTCCACTGAGTTCGTAAATCTCAAAAAATACTTTTGCTTGGGTTGGAGATTATCTGAGCCTGAATTCTTTCAGAGATCACATCGCATCATATACCTGATATCTTAATATTTCTGGCACCCAATGTGGGGCAAAGCTTGTGAATCAAATCCTCTCCAGTCCAAGGTAAGCCTCTTCCCCTCCCTACGTTAGCTGATATCCCACAAGAACATTAGTAAAGCACACTTGGGCAAGCTTGGTGGGACTACTTGGGCCCCAATACCTATAGGTCCCTGTGCCTTGCAAATTCCCTCTGGACAGAGGACATGGTTTTTTTTTTTTGAGAGTTCCTATGCTCTGTCAGCCTCTGTGCTCATTGTCTCCCTCTCCTAAAGATGCTGTGTGACAAGTGAGTAGCTATAGTGAGGATTTTTTTAATAGACTTACTAGACCTTAAAAGTGAGATGCCCTTTCTCTCTCCTCCCTCCTCTCCTGACTGAAGCAGGGTGGGTGAATGAGAAAGAGAATATAATCAATGTAGGGATTGAGATATGATGTAAAAGCATGTTGCCTTGAAAGTTTTAAAAATGTAATTAAAATAAAGTTACTTTGAAAGATTTAAAATGCAGCCAGTAAGAAAAACTTCTGAGGGCTATAGTAAGAGAATACAGATTTATTAACTTTACTAACTTCCATCTTAAGCTTTCGTTGGGAAATTATGAGAAAAGAGAAAAACTAAAGACACTTTTTATTCTGAAGTTTCAACCTTTGCCAAGTTAGGGCTACAGACTTAATGTTAAATAATTAAAGTTGTAGAACCAATAAAAACAATCCTAGTAGATTCTGGAGCTTTTGAGATTCATCATTAAGGAGTTTGGCAATTAGTCATTTTATGATTACAGGAAAAAATCTCTGGGGATTTAGGGGACAATTTCAGGAACTAATCCCTTTCTGAAACATCTTGGTAAGTTTTGAGGTACCACCCTGTAGAATTTATTTTAAGAAAAATAAAGATTAAATCATATAAAAGTTAAAAAATATTTTAAAAGTAATTGACAAGATTAATAACTTAATTGTTCTAGGAAATGAAAGAAAGCTAGTTGGCAGAATGAAGAAAAAACAGGTAAATAGAAACCTTTTGTTACCTTTTTTGACTTCTTATTTTGTCCCCAAGTCCCTTTCTGCATGATTAAAAAAATGATCCCCTTTAAATAAAGGCTAGGGTAGATGCTGAAAAAGGGAAAATACTCAAGAAAATTGAGAGACCCTCTCCACTACTCAGAACCATTCAGTGTGCCCCTTCCCTGGAGATCTGAGTATATTTCAGTTGCAAAGATTGCTGGCAAGACCATTACAGCCCAAGTCCTTCTGTTAACCTCTCCCATCTCATCTCAGATTAAGAAAAGATAATACTGGAGAATTGTAGTGAAACTTAAATTTCACCCCACCTGATAGAAAGTGAGGAAGCAACTTCAGAGAGGCCCAGTGCACCTGCCCCAATAGTCCCTCAATGCCAGCACCTGCAGTTGATGGGAAGGGGTATCAGGCTCCATCATCGGCATTCCCCAAATCCTGCCATCTGGAACCATGACCAAAAGGAGATCTTAGCATCAGTCACCCCAGCACTCAGTGTCATACCACCTAAAGCCCAGTAATTGAGTGTGTCTCCAAGGCAGATCTAGCCCATGGCAGTTGCTACCTCTGGGAAAGTCTGTGCTAACATGGCAGTACAAAGTGAGAGAATTCAGGCAACTTCTGTTCTTAGTAAGCCCACCCTTCTATGTTCCAGTTTGCAGAAATGTAGTAGCTATGTAATTTATCACGTTATTTTATTTCTGTTTGCCCCAGTTTGCTGACTTGTAAAGATAAAAATAACAATGGTCGTTGTTCTGAGATCAAAATGATATGATTGTAAAGTACTTAACATAGTGAAAGGCATATGCTAAATGTTACATTATTATTATTTCTCTAATTGAATGTATTTGTTCCATATTTAATAGCTTTAAAGTGGTCTTAAAATGTCAAAGATAATAAGATCAATAATTTTTATATGTGATAATTTATAAATGCAGTTAATATCATCTAAAGTTTATTGTTTGTGTTATTCTAAATTGTATTGTATTTCTAAATTTATGTTGTAAAATTTGAGAGATAATTGTAAAACAGAAATGCTATTAAGACAAAGCAATTTTTAAACTGAATGTTGTCGCATGAATTGGGCTTTTAAAAAGATGTGATCATTTGAAAATTTGATCATTATGAAAGTGTATAAAGTGGTTTAATATTAATATTAAATTAATATTATAATATAATATAAATTTATATTAATATAAAGTGGTCAACATGTTAATAATGAGTCAAACATCAGGTATTTGCTGTATGTCTGAAATCCCAGAACAAGGGTGTGAATTTACTGTCATTTGAGCTTTGATTACTGGGATAGTTACCTGTATTGTCATAAAACCAGTAATAGAAAATGGTATGTAGGGGGCAACTAGGTGGTGCAGTGGATAGAGTTCCAGCCCTGAATTCAGGAGGACCTGAGTTGAAATTGACCTCAAATACCTAACGCTTCCTAGCTATGTGACCCTGGGCAAGTCACTTAACCCCAATTGCCTCAGGGGAAAAAAATCTCATGTGTGGTGTGGCAGTCTGAGGACTGCTAAAATGGATGTTTGTGCCTGGAAAAAGGTTGTAGGGACAATCTAGGACACTGCTTAGTGTCCTCCTGAGTCCATTTTCCCATTGTGCTATTTTCTTGCTGAAAAGGAAAATCCCCCACCTGTTTAATCTTAAATCTATGACTATATTATTATCTGTCAGATGTTACTCATGCCTGGAATCAAATAAAGCTAAGGGAGGTTTTCTCCCTGTTATGATATATCTATGTCCTTTTTTTTCCTTTTATAGCAAAATTCAACAATCAAGAAGTTTTATAGGTATGGTATTAAATATATTAAATAATAGAGTGATACTGGAATATCTCTGAGTTTTTATAATAGGATGCAAATATGAACATCTTACAATTTTAAAATTACAATTTTAAACTTTTTTAAATTTACAGTTAAACATTTCAAACTATAATATAGGGAAGATATCTTCAAAAGGGAGGAAATGATTAGACATGTTAATGAGACAAAGATATAATGTGAAAGCTTTCTTATCAAATGGAATAGTAAATTTTGAAAATAGCAACAGGAGTAGACTTTTCTCTAAGAACTATGTACAGATGTATATGATTGTATTAGCTTCCAAATTTATCAGTCATGAAAATTCAGGCTTTAAGTATTTATTGGAATAAATTCTTCTAAGTTTTCATTAATTAAGGATTAATTGGGTTTTACGCACAAATTGTATTGATAATGGTATAGAAGGTGAATTTCCCTCCATTTTTAAATATCTCCAATATTTTTTAAAAAGCTGAAGAATAGATCATAAGTGAACTTCCTGAGAAAAAGCATTAGAATAGACAGATCTATAAGTGAATCAAATATTATATCTTGGACAGTATTGAAGTAAGGATAGAGAAATCTAATGATATATAAACTAAAATTCTCTGGTTTCAAAATTTGGGGAACCAAACTTAAGTGATTATTTTAAATTAAGTCGGGATATCTAGATTTGGAACCAAAGAAGCAATTCTCCTTTTAGAGTTGTCCTGAGAATAAAGCATATCATCCAAGAAAAGATATCTTAGGGGTCAGATAACTACATGAAACAAGTTTTATGAGAAAAACTTTATTGTATTGTTTAAAACCTGAATCATCTAAAGCAAGCCCATGCTCTTAAATGGACAAACTTAGAAGCAGTCGACAATCAGATGAGACAGCTGACCCAAGACTCCGGATGAGGGCTATGTCTACTGTCAAATTTTTTCCCCTCTTTTTCTCTCTTTCCTTTATGTACCTAACTAGCAAGACTCCAATTTAAGTGTGTTGTCTTTTTTCCACTCTAACATTCTTGGCCCCCTCTCTTTTTCTTGTCACAGAAGCCCATTCTTCTCCCAAATGAATTTGGGTCCTAGCTCTTTGAGGGGAGAATGATGGAATGCTGATTCTTTCCCCAAGTCCCACAAAAATGGTTAATCATGGGTCTCATTAGAATAATAAGCATGCCAGCATATTCTGTAACCACATCATCAAGTTACCACATAATGATTACCATAAAACAACACAGAAATCAGCCAATAATAAAGTAGCATCAATAGGATGCAGGACAAGACATTGGAATGCAACCCTCAAACCTTTTCCCCAACATGGTGCCTGCACAGTTCCCCCTTCTTTGCTGTCTTTGCTGTGAACCTATGTTAGTTATAATATTATTATCATAAATTAATACCCCCAAGTGGGTTTTTCTGTATGCATTCTGGGCCACCACATGCGGAATTCCACCAAGGCTTTAAAACCTTTTCATGTTAGCAAATTCCTCCCATAATCTCAAAATTTATACATCTTGTGATATAATCAGCACCATTTACTCTATAAAAATCTTTGTCTTGCTTTACTGGACAGCTGACTCCTGCAGGGAATGTGGTCAATTCACTGAGTGCAGAAACCTCATCAAAATACCTTTGCTTGTGTTGAAGACTATCTGAGCTTGAATTCTTTCAGAAATAACGTCCCATACCTGTTACCTCAACCCTCTATGTTACATGAGGTGATAGAATGATAGAGCTGGAAGAGCCTTTAGAATTGGTGTTCTAAACCTAGAGTCATGAAGTTTTTTTTTTTTTCTTCAGTGATAACTGTTTCAATATCATTGGTATCCTTTGTAATACTGTGCATTTTATTTTATGCATTTAGAAACATGATTCTGACCATGCATATATTTTGAAAAATAAAAAGCTTTAATAAAAAAAAACAAAATTAAATTTAAAAAAATCCATGATTCTGAGAAGAGGAAAATAGGCTTCCCTGGAGTGCCAGAGAGGCAGGACACAAAAAACAGAACACGAAAATATTTAAGAATTCTTACTTTAGGACATCACCATAATAATGATAGCAGATACACACTTTTAAAGTTGGTAAAGTATTTTACAGGCATCATCTCCTATGATCTTAGTCCTTAATACGTACTTAATTAATTAACTTGACCCTGATAACAGCCCTGTGAGGCATATGTTAGTATTATTAAATCCATTTTACCAATAGTTACCGTAACTCTACTGGTAGTAAATGAAGAGAGGTTGTTAAAAATGAGATTCAATTAGAATCGCAGCACTTCAGAGGAGAATCACTTCCTTCCTGGGATAAGGGAAATACAAATAAAATGGTTTTTTGTTGAATTTTCTTTTCTTTCTTTTTTTTTTTTTTTTGAGGCAATTAGTGTTAAATGACTTTCTCAGGATCACATCCTTATTAAGTGCCTGAGGCTGGATTTGAACTCTCTTCTTCCTGACTTCAGGGTCAATACTTTATTTCATTTCAGGACCAATGACATCATAGAGTAATAGGACAGAAAGAAATCAGAGAGGAAGTCATATATTAGTGACTTTCTCTGCATGCTCCAGTGCCTGAAAGATGGAAGGATTGAGACAGAGAGGAGCAAAGGAAGGTAAGTTTCTCTATTGGATGTTCTCCCTTGTCCAAGTTTTTCAGTCAGCCCAACTCCACCCTGCCCCATTCTCCACCCTCTAACCCGTACTCCCCCTTCCCAGCTGGGGTACAGGGCACCACTAAGTAGAGTTTCCTGCCTCAGGCGGGGCCTTTGGAAGGAGAGGGAGCCACACCTTCTGGTTAAGGACTGAAAAAACAGGTGCAGGGCTGCTGGTCAGGCTCTGGTAGCTCCAGGAGGGAACAGCTCAGGTATGTGGGTAGATTGGCTCCTAGCCCTTCCTATTCCCATTTTTTTCCTGCCCCAGTCTTGCTCCTTTCCCAAATACTGTCCAGGGGTTCTCCCTTTCTGGCCCCAATCCCAAACTCTTCCTTTCTCCTCCTGGGGTGTCTTGAATTTTCCTTGATGCAAGAATCCTAATCTGACAGCCTCTGCCTTTTCCATGGACTGAACCCCCCAACCCCCAATACAAGACATTTCCCTATAGCCTAATTGGGAGGTCCTCTGGAGTGAGTCCTGTCTGCCTCCTTCCAGGGTAGCTGAGTGCTCTCAGAGAGACTCAGGAAAGATGGCTCAGTTTATAGATTATCTGTCACAAGTGACTGTTATTGGGTGCAACGGTAGCATTTTGGAGGAAGCTATAGAGAAAACTTTGTAAGATAAGGAGCCAGGATTGTGTGGGATGAGGAGTTGTGCTGTCTCTCCCAGGTTTCTTTTGGGTATGATGGGGGAGAATGAGAACGGGGCTGATTAGTGGCTGTTAAAGGTCTGGGTGCCTCCCTCCTAGTTTGCTGCCCTTTGCTCGGTATTCAATCACTCCCTCCCTTGCAGGGCAAGAGCATTCTGTCCGTGCCTCACAGGATCCTTCCTATTTTTTCTCAGGATGAAGGTAGGATCCATTCTCCGATCCATAGAATTCCCCCATTATTCCTTCCAGATCTGCTCTCTGTTCCACTGAATCTCCTTGCTCCCTATAGGTCAGATCCTTTCAGTCCCCAGAGATCTGATCTCCCCTTCTCCTTACTCCCTCCACATAGATCAGGTAGGCACTGTTCTCTCCCCAGATGGCCTCTCGACAAGCAATGAGCTCCCTCCTCTGTGGTCCAGGGGTCTTCTTCCTCTTCTTGGCATTGGGTGAGTATGGATGGACAGATGGACAAAGAGGGTGATGGGGCACTAACTCTGATTCTTTTTCTTGCTCACCGAAGGACAGATGTTTTCTTGTCCTCACCCCAGGGTCCCTTAAGAATTTCCTGAGGGTATATTTTCTTTGCCTGGTGCTTGACCTTAGTAGATTTATGGTCCTGGGGGCAAAATCACCCTATTCAATGTCACTCATGAGTAAACTGAGGCCCAGCCAGACTTTTCCAAATTCACCTAGCAAATTTGGGAAGGCTTAAATCTAGATCTTTGTTGTTCTAAGTCTGATAATTTCTCTATGTCCTTCTGGAGCTCCAGATTTTATTTATTAGTTACCAGCTTTCCTGGACAGAGCCTTAGGAAATCTGGGTTCTGATGCTTGATTCAGCCACGAACTTGCTGTATAACCTTGGAAAAGTGAATTTCCCTCTCTGAAGTGATGATAGGGAGTATACCTGTACCTTAGGACTGTGTGAAAATCCAGTGAAATAAAGAGGGGAAAGCATAAGGTGATGTTTATTCATTATGATCACTAGAAGAACTGAACTCTTTTCTTAGCTCCTTTTTTATGGAGTTTTCTCAAGTCCTGTAATGAGATTCCTTCACCCTCCCTTCAACCCCAGTCCCAATCACTTCCAGTCTGGGCTAGCCCAGACAGACTATTAAGGACTTGGGCTAGCCCAGTTACTATAGTTAGGGATTTGGGAAAATCCTAAATTGAGCAGGTAAGTGCCCATAGAGTCTAGGTCCCTCCTTCATTCCCTGGGAGATATTGGTAAGGAGGTCTGCCAGACAGCAATAAGACTATTGGGATGTGTGACCCAGGCCTTCTGCCCACCTGAGCATTGAGATCTGGGTTCCAGAAGAATTTAACCTCAAAGGGAGTCTGTGTAGTTACGAATTAGGTTCATTCCATTCATGCTTCTGCTTGTGGCAGGATCACAGTCAACTTCTCATGATGGATAAGATGGATGCACTTTCAGCTTCAGAAAAATAAGGGAGGGAGGAGCCTGGGTCATGAAATGGGGAATCAGCTTCTTACCTCAATTAGACTTAGATGAGGGGGCTTTAGGAGACACCCCTGGCCCTCTGGTTCAACTTCGAATCAGGGTCTTTTCCACTGCCAATCTGCCTCAAATAATTCCCAGCTGGATTTTACTCTGATCCCAAAATCTTGGAAGAGAACTATATTTGAGAATCCTGAGATCTGGGTCCAAGTCACATATTACAGTATCATAAATCTGGAAGGGAACTTGGAACACAACTAGGCCAACTTGTGTCAGGGTAGGAATCTTTAAATTTCAAAAAAAGATTTAAAAAAGAAATTTTTTATGGGTGTGAGGATGGGGAAGCAATTGGAATTAGCTTGCCCAGGGTCACACTGCTACTAAGTGTCTGAGAACAGATTTGACCACAAGTCTTCCTGATTTCAGGACCAGTGTTCTATTTACTGCACTACCACAGTGCTTCTAGAAATCTTTTTTAAAAATTGTATTGGCATTTTTGTTCTCATATCACCTCCATTTCCCCCCTTTATCCCTCTCTTTCCCCCTCCCAGACAACCATTCTATAAAACAACAACAAATTTTAAAGAAAAAAATGGAAGAAGAGGGGGAAAAATCAGTAAAACCAAATAATATACTGAAAAATGAATATGACAATGCATGAAATATTCCACACCTGTAGATTCCCCTACCTTGGAGCAGAAATTTTCTTGACAGAATCCTGAATTAATAAGTTATCCAATTTCTGCTTGAATACATTCTGTGATGGGAACTCACTACCTCTAAGCCAAGTCACTTAACCTTTGTTTACTTCTGTTTCCTCATCTGTAAAATGAGAGTGTTAGAGATTCCAAAGGTCCCCTCCAGCTCTAAATCTATAATCTATGAACCCTTCAAATAATTGAGTATAGTGATATACTGCCTCCCTCCCCCTAGTCTTTTCTTCGCTAGGGCTAAATATCCATCATATCCATTTATACGTGAAACATGAGTCATGTCTGTATGAAAAATGATCATACTGATTTGTATTTAGTCCAGGGAATATCACTTATAATCTATGTGTAGTCTTTCCAAGACTCAATTTCTCTAGGTTTAAATAAAGGTTAAACTAAATAATCTTTAAGGTCCCTTCCAGCTCTGACATTCTATGATACTCTCACATCTCTAGGCTCTTTTAGAAGGGAGATAAGGGTAGGGATTGGATTTTGAAATCATGTCCTCAATGATTCCCTGCTTTTATACACTGAATCCTCTTAGGCCCCTTTTACCTCTTACATGTCAGCCTGGTCCCTGTGAGCAGCAGGCTTCAAGTCCCAGGAGGACTGCTTTGCTGGGATACTTGGAGTGCAGAATGAGAAACAGTATGGTGTAGCAGAGGGAGTCCTTAGGCTGGGAGTCTGCAGAGCTCTTCCCTTCACTTGCTGGAAAGTGATGCTAAGAATATGAGGCTGAAATAGCTTTTGTGGTGTGGATTATAGACTATAGGATGGACCATTAGATGCTTCAGGCTGCCTGGACAGGATAAGGAAGTGGTGTTCTAATAGTCTCAATATTCCCCATCATCTTTATTCCCCTGTCCCCTCCATGAGGCATCGGGTGAGTAAAGAGACTGAATGGGCATCAGGACTCAAAACAAATGAAGGGAGGCCTCTATGGTCCTGTCAAGCTCCAGATTGATGAACATATGATCTGTTTTGGAATATATGAAGGACTGTCATGCAGAAGGGACACTGGACTTGTTCTACAGGACCCTTACAGGCAGAACTGAAAGGAATGGGTTGAGGCTACCAAAAAAATTTTCAGCTAGAAATGAAAAGACATTTCCTAAGAATTGGAGTTGCATAACATAGTATGGGCTGTCTCAAAAGGTAGGGAGTGCCACATCACTGAGGAGTATTCAAGTAGAAGATAGGCAACTTTTTTTTTTAGGCAATTAGGGTTGAGTTACAGCTAATAAGTGTCTACAATCAAATTTGAGCACAGGGCTAGTGCTCCACTCATTGTACCACCAAGATAACTATTTCTCAAGGGTGTTGTAAAATAGAATTCCTAATAGGACATAGATTAGACTAGATCAAAGCTTCTTAAACTGTGGGTTGTAACCAAATAACTGAATGTGAGAGTAACAAAATTATGACTTAGTATCAGCAAATGTTTGTTTTATTTACCTATTTCATGATGAAGTTTAAGTTCCCTTCCAGTTCTGAAGTACAATAATTCTGTGACATGAATTTTACAGAGAAGGCTGTTTATCCTGAAGGAATGACATGCTAATAATAGGATAATTTTCAGCCTTTTCTGGTGGAGAGATTGTGAAGTAAGGAGAGTTCCTTGGAATGGGGACAGTAGAAATGGGTGACTAGAACCCTCTGGGTCCTTTATATGTTGGGAGGGCTACATATGCAGAGAAACCCACATATAGCCCTATCCCAGTCACCCCATGCCCTTTCCCAGGCAACCTCTTCTCCAGAAGAAGATTGGTTGAGATATGATATAGTGTCAGAACCCTGCTCTACATACAACCTTCCATCACTGCTCTTCCTTCCTTAATATTCATATTTCTCTGAAAAGTGGGCATTATAATCCTAGTCATAAGGCACCTCTTCCAAGCAATCTCTTCCAGACCAGCACTCTATGTACAGTTTGGGTTCACCAACTTCCTCTTTAACCAGGTACTTCCTGACTCCTTCAGTGTTTTATGTAATAACTAGAGCCTGCTCTCTCATTATAAAACTATTCTCTCAGTCAACTGACATGTGGTATACAAATATAAAAGAATGGAAGCATCTCTACCTCAAGGAAATTATATTCTAGCAAGGGAGACACAAATATATGTATGTATATGCTTGTATCCATGTAACACATGTTTGCACATATGCATATACTTATGTGTATTTGAGTAGTTATGTTTACATATTTATATGTACACATATTTGTATATATATATATATATATATATATATATGCAGAGAGAGAATAAATCAATACTAGGCAGAAACAAGCGTTTATTAATAGTTTACTATGTGCCAGGCACTGTACTAAGGACTGGAAATATAAATATAAATGAAAAGAAATACAACCCCCAACCTTCAATAGAATATAAGCTCTATTGAAGAAAAGGGGAAGGTACCTACTGGGGACATGGGGGCAAAGTTTGGAGAGTCAGAAACAAAACTAGAAGAAGAATGAAAGATGGCTTACCTGGAGCCATTTCTTAAAATGAAGATTTTGGAAGGAATTTGCCAATGGGAAAAGAGCATCACAGGGGGAGAGGTGAGTGAGAAGGTGGTTGAAGTAAAATGACAAAATATGGGGAGTTAACTAGAAGCAGAATCAAAGTAGTTTAAAGAAAATAAAAAAGAAGTAGTTTACAAAAGAAGGGAGGCCAAAAGCAGCTGGAGATGGAAGAAAATGAGAGAAGGCTTCATGTAGAAGAGAGTTCCTGAGTTGCATATTAAAGGAAGAGGTGGATTTTATGAGGTATGAGGAGTACATTCCAAGCACAGGATATGGATAATTCAAAAGCATGGAGATGGAAGATAGATTTCATGTGTTCAGAACACAGAGAAGGCCAGTTTGACTGGATCAGAGTGTGGGAAGGGGAGTAATATCTAATAAGACTGGAAAAATAAGAGTTAGGAAGAACTTCAAAAGCTAAATAGAGCTTGACGCTTTCTTTGCCATTCCCAGATTCATTTCCCATAACCAACACTGGCCATCCCTCTCTGGTTTTGATTTTGAGGTTTTTATGCTTTAACACATGGACAATTTTTGTATAAGTTCCATGAACCACTGAGAAAAAGTAAACTCCTTTCTGTCTCCATTCAAATTTCTCCAGAGATCTATCATACCTAATTTTTCTAACATTTTGTTTACCTCCTTAACTTCTTTCTTATTTATTTTGTTATTCAATTTATCTAGTTCTGAGAGAGCAAGGTTGAGATCCCCCACTAGTATAGTTTTGCTATCTATTTCTTCTTGTATCTCTCTTAACTTCTCCTCTAGGAATTTGGATGCTATACCACTTAGTGCAGATATGTTTAGTATTGATATTGCTTTATTATCTATGGTACCCTTTAATAAAATATAGTTTCCTTCCTTATATCTTTTAATTAGATCTATCTTTGCTTTTACTTGATCTGAGATCAGGATTGCTACTCCTACTTTTTTTTAACTTTACCTGAAGCATAATATTTTGTTCCAGCCCTTTATCTTCACTCTGTTCATATATATATATATATATATATATATATATATATATATATATATAT
>JAJPUD010004762.1:8429-20312 GCA_023553655.1 Myrmecobius fasciatus | reverse complement strand
TTTTTTGTTTTTTTTTTTTTGTAAACAACATATTGTAGAATTCTGGATTTTAATCCAGTTTGTTGTCTGCTTCTGTTTTGTGGGAGAATTCATCCCATTCACATTCACAGTTAAAGTAACTAATTCTGTATTTCCTGCCATCTTATTTACCCTGTTATGCTTTTCTCTTTCCTTTCCTTCTTGCCTAGTATTTTGCTTTTGATGACCACCTCCCTCAAAGAGTCCTTCCCTTTTAGAGTCCCTCCCCCTTTTTTACACCTTTCCCCTAATACTTCTGTTTTCCCTTCTATTAGTTTTCCCTTTCTTTTCCCCCTTTCCCTCCCACTTCCCTATAAGGTGAGACAAGTTTCTCTGTGGAACCAAATATGTCTGATATTCTCTCTTAGAGCCAAATCTTATGAGAGTGAGATTCACACAATGCTCATCTTCCTCCCTTCTTTCCCTCAATTATAATAGGTTTTCTTTGCATCTTCATGAGATGTAATATCCCTTATTTTACGTCTTTTCCCCTCTTTTTCAAGTATGATCTCCTTTCCACCTCTAGTTTCTTTCTCATATTATTATAATAAAATCAAATTATATCTACATTCTCGAAGTATGACCATAACAGAAATATAATTCTCAAGAATTCTTTCCTTTATTGCCTTTTTATGCTTCTCTGGAGTTCTGCGTTTGGAAATCAAATTTTTTGTTCAGTTCTGGTCTTTTCATTAGAAATGGACATTCAATGATATGGGTGAATTTCACTCACCTTCTTTCCTGAAAAATAATGCTTATTGTAGCTGGATAGCTTATTATTTTTTTTTTTGCTTTTTGCTGAGGCAATTGGGGTTAAGTGACTTGCCCAGGGTCACACAGCTAGGAAGTGTCTGAGATCAGATTTGAACTCAGGTCCTCCTGACTTCAGGGCTGGTGCTCTAACCACTGTGCCACCTAGCTGCCCCTGGATAGCTTATTCTTGGCTGTAATCCAAATTCATTTACTGGCCATTCCTCAATGCCCATAAGTAGGATGACCTATAGCCTTGGGCCTCTAAAACTTCAGGGGCTCCCCTGCTTCTTTTCCTCTGGGTCTTCAATAAAATACAGCTGCTGACCATTCCTTTGGCAAGGAAGAGTTCTAGAGATGTAGGCACTATAGAATTCCCTAGAGCAGAATATTAGAAAAGAGGAGGGCATGAAAGAGAGACAAAAGTGCTCAGAGAATAAGAGAGCAAGGGCATAGGTATTGACTGTGGTCTCAGGTCTTTGCCCTGCTTGGTGGGCTCATGAGTTAGGCAGACCCAGACATATACCTCAGACATAGAGGAAAACTAGAACCAGGCCTTTTGTTTTCCTAACAGCCCCATTTCCAATTTTTTTCTTCTAGGCTGCACTGCAACTCCAGGAACCCAACTGGTAAGAAGGTCTCTTTGGGACTCTTTTGGATGAATTAGGTTTTCTTTGTCCAGAGAGGATTCCAGGTCCTTAGAGAAGAAGTTTCTAAAAGGAAGTAAAAGGGTGATAAGCCTTTTTTCTGCTAAGTGAAAGAGGAGATTCTTTGCCTTAATTGTTACCTAGCCTTAGTCACTGCCTCAGTCAAACAGACATGTTAAAGACCTTAGCTTAAAAAGAATAAGGTCCCCCATTTCATCCAGGGCCGTCTCTAGTCAGTTTTTCTATCTATCTTGCCCCAGATGGCTCTGGAGGGGAAAGTGAGACAGGTGACTTTGCACAGCTCTCCCTCACTTCATTCCAATTCACTTGCATGTCATAGCATCATCTCCCTATTGTCATGGTCCTCTTTAAGAACAAAGGACAAACAACAACAATTTAATAGGTGGGAGGAGACATGTACTAATAGACATGCTTCCAAAGATCCAAGCAAGGGCAGTATGGTGTATAGTGTAGTGGTATTAAACTCAAAGAGAAACTGGATTCATGAGGGTTGCATGTTAACTTAGAAAAACAAAAATTAACATTATGTTTTACAATATTTTTATTTAATTAATTAAAATATTTATCAATAACATTTTAATTTGGTTTAGAATAGAGTAGTTTAGTGGATAGGATGATAGAAAAACCTTTGACATCTGTCAAATCAAGGACTTGAGTATCTCAAATCTCTCTTCTAACTCTGAATCTATGATTTGTATATAAAGGCAATATGAAATGCTGTCAGATCAAAGGACTGAAAGGACCAGAGAATTAATTTACAAGTATTTATTAAGCTCTGGATTAGGCACTGGAAATTAAAAAAAAATGAAAGTAAAACAAGCAGTCCCTATCCTCAAGGAGTTTATTATTAACTGAGAAAGACAGCATATAAAGATATAGAAACATAGATATAGAATTCTAGGGAAATGGGCTGGGAGAGGCACTAGCAGGTAGAAGGTGCAGGGTGAGGTAGAAGTTTGCACTTGAGTTTGAGTCTTGAAAGAAACTGGATTTTGAGAGACAGAGGTGAGTAGATTCCAGACAAGCAGCATAGCTAATGTAAAGATGTAAAGGCAGGAAACATTAAGAAGGCCAGTTTGACTGGACAGTAGGATATGTATCAGTGAATAATGTGAAGCAGAGCTGTGCTACATGTGCTATGTATGTTCCTTGTTACAGTGTACCACGGGATCTGTTGATGGTAAGTCTGCTCCTTTCTGTCCTACCACTGAAAGCAAGCACTG
Organism: Myrmecobius fasciatus; assembly: GCA_023553655.1. NCBI lineage: Eukaryota > Metazoa > Chordata > Mammalia > Dasyuromorphia > Myrmecobiidae > Myrmecobius > Myrmecobius fasciatus. The sequence goes on along the minus strand of JAJPUD010004762.1, from coordinate 17,653 downwards.
GCCTTAGAGCACTACAGCATGACTGCAAAGTTTCAGTTAATAGAGAGAACAAGAGAGAAGCATCTATTTACCATTCTATTTCCAAAGCAATTTGATTTGATTGCATAAAGCAAACAAGTCAAGCAAAAACATCAAGTCTCACAGGTCATTTCATTCAATTCCTACCTGAATCCTTTCTACAAAATCCTTAGTAAGTGATGATCCAACCTCTGCTTGGAGACCCTATACTTCCTGCCTCCAGAGATACCTCATTTTGCTTTTGGATAGTTCTAATTGTTAAAAAGATTGCATGGCACTGAAATCTACCATCTGGTGACATCTACTCATAACTCAGGGGATAAGCAGAACATAATCTTGTCCCTCTTCCCTAGTATTATGTTTAAGCCTTTTCTTTGTCAAAACAAGCATCCCCAATTCCATTAGCCAATGGATTCATGACATCTTTTTAAGATCTCTCACCTTTCTAGTCTCCTTCCCCTGGAAAAGTTCTGGTTTGGCAATGTCCTTCTGAAAATGACCAGAACTGTCTGCAATATTCTATAGACTCATAGGATTTGAAGCTAGAAAGGATTTTAGAGATCATCTTGTCCCATTCCCTCATTTTATGGATTGCTAAACTGAAACCTGTGGAGGTTAAAAATTTTGTTCAAAGTCATATAGGTAGTGAATAGTGGAGCCAGGGTTGGATCCCAGATTTTCTGATTTTAGGTCCAGTGTTTTGTAAGTGTGGACTATCTAGAGCAGAGGGCAGTGGACCTGTTACTTCCAATTACAGAAAACTGAGTATACTGATTCTTAAACTTCTGCCTGGGTTATTTCCATTATTAAATAAGAACAATCTTGTATTTCTGCTTCTATCTTTGAATTTCACAGAGGTATGTTGGTAAATGTTTAACAACAAGCTTTCTGGAAAAAAATGTAAGCACAACACACTTTCAGATTTAATCTGCATTGTTTACATTTTCTCTATAATTTTCTGAAGTCTAGACAATCAACAAAACAATAAATCAAACTTTGCTCTTTAGCCTTTGTTAATATGAATTAATTGGAGCTGCTTCCAGTATACCCTTGCTTATATTTCTTGCCAAGAAGAATATTCAGTAAAAGCTTTGTGTATCAATGCTCCTGATAAAGGTAAAAGACCTTCATCTAATGAACAACTAGCTTTGAGAATGAAAGCATGAACAGAAGCACAATTGTTGAATCTGCTCATTTTTCTTTGATGCTGAGGACATTAGTCATTAACATCAACCCATTTGTCTCTTTGAACAGAAGCCACTATCTGTTCCTTGGTGCACAGGTGAGTGTCTGGCTTTATTCAGGGAGTTCTATTTAGAAAATACAGTGTTCTATTCCAAGTTATATGCACTGAACCTGGTGCATTCACTACCACAGTCTTTTTACTGGGCTGTATCAGGGGAAGGAAGGGCAATGTTGTGTGTGGCTATAGGGTGACAGATCTGACTGAAACCATTCCTTCATTCTGCAGCATCAGTAAAGAGGAAGTCAGGACAGTCTTCAGTGGGAACCATTACCCCTGTCAGATGACATTTGCTCAGTATGCCTGCATCCCGGTGAGGATCCAACTTTGCCTGTATGACTGAAATCCTACATTGATCCAAAAAGCCTCATTATGAACAATACATTTCAATATCTCTTCCTCTTCTTCCTTATAGCCTTTCCCTAGAACTTCATGTGGTTTTTTTGGCCATAGACTGGGTTATACTAGTAACTCATTATGTGACCTTTTTTTTTTCTGCTAAAGAAAAGGATCATTGATTCCCCTTCATTTATATGTAAGGAAACTGAGGTCCAAAGAAGAAAATGGCTTGTCCAATTTTTAAAGACCTGAGTTCAGTCCCCAGTTTCTGGGATTGGAAAAAGCCCTATAAACATTAAAAGTTAACAGTATACTTTGTGTGTGAAGATGATCCTTGAAGTCCCACCCTATCTCATCATCAATCCCATAGCAATCAACAAAGGGCAATAGATATTTCTGTGTCCCTAAAAATGGGAATGGGCTGCATTGAATAATCTATACCCTCCCGTGGATGATAAGGGAGGGCATAGCCGGAGGAGAAGATCAGAGGTCATTTTGGGGCTGAAGTCAGATTTCAATCTGGGGCTAGAGTCGGAAGTCAATCTGTAGCCAGGTTTAGGGTTCATTTTTGAGGTTCCAAGTTGGAGTGCAATTAGGGTGTGAAGCTAAGGGATCTCTTTCTCTCAGAGGTCATGGCTGCAGGTCTGGAATGAAGATTTTCTGACATTCCTATATCCTTGCCTTATGGCCAGTGGCCTGCCCAGTGCCCTGGACCCTGCATACTCCATCCTGCTCTTCTCCAAAATTGACCTTCCTGTTCTTGAGGCTGCATTGAAGAGATTTTCCCAGCAGGTAGGTGGCAACAAATGTCACCTTTGGTGGTGAGAAACCTATTGTTATAGTTAGGGTATGTGTCTGCAAAAATACTGACTCCCTCATCTACCTAAGCCTGAAAGTAGAGAAGCAAAGGAAGATTTTTAAAGGCATGGAGGGCCTTCTTCTGCAGGAGGATAGGCTAACATTTCCTTAAGTCTGAAAGCATCTAGGAAAACCTACCTGGAGTAGGGCTGGAATTATAATCCCAAAGAAAGAAGTCAATAATCATGTGCTTTTTAAAGATATTGCTATCCAACCATGGGATTACCATCCCATTTTTTGCCTCTAACCTCGTGTTATCTGCATGGTAGGAAACAGTTTTATCTAAATCCTTCCCCACCAAGGAATGTGGTATATAAACCCCACAGTCTCTTAATATTGTCCTTGTCCTATAGCTTCTAGGAATAGTCCTAGCCCCTTGGGTCCCATGTGTGTATCCCATATGTAATCCTCGGATTCTCAGGTATGGTCATATTGCTCAGGAACCATTGGTTGATTGATTAATTCTTCCTGTATAACTAGGATACTGTCCTGGGAATCTGAGTCCATTGTACAAGAGTCATCTCTGTCCTTACTTAACGTTATGATTTTGAAAAAAAAAATTACTTCTCTCTGGACTTCTCTTTCCTTATCTTTAAAATAGAAACCATAATCAATGTCCTGCCAAGATTTCCGGGTTGTTTTGATGCTCAAATAGGATAAGGGATTTGAGAACACTTTGTAAACCATCCAAATTGGATTTGACATGGTCATTGCTAATTTTTTTCTCTTGCAGCCATCCTCTCAAACAGTTCTCTCAGACCAATGGGCAGCAGTATTGTTTAATGGCCTGTGGATGAGACTGGGGCCAGCTTTCCAGGCCAGGGAAACCCAGGCCACACGGTCCCAGTTGCTGTCTTGGCTTCAGCCTTTCCTCCTGCACCCTGTAGCCTTTGACTGCCTGACTGCCCAGAACACATCCTGCAAGACTTTCCACAACCTGTAAGTGACCTATGGAAGGAGTTTTTTGCTTTAGTCAATAAGCTTTCTTCTTGAGAATTCTGCTCCTACCTTAGACAGAAGTAGGACTGATAAAGAGTAGTTATAGGGAGGTAAATGGATAGAAGGAAAAACCCACCAGCAATAATTGCTATCCAACTGTGGGACTGGCAGCATTTGAGTGCAGACAGTAGGATGAGCTTCCAGTCACTGGGTATGCTCAAGCAGAGGACAGGTGATCCCTTTTCAAGGATGCTAAGGAAGTGCTTTCTATACTTTCTAAGACTTTGAACTAGGTGCTCCCTAAGGTCCCTCCCAGCTCTTAGAATCCACTAGTAAGTTTGACTTGCTTTTTTCCCCAGCATCTTAGCCCTGAATGACATCTACTCAAGCCTGGAAGTGGAGAAGCAGAGGAAGATTTTTGAAGGCATGGAGGCTTTCCTTCTGCAGGAGGGTAGGTTACTATCCTTTATTAAGTATGGTATAATGAGAGTATGAGATTAGAAGTCAGGGGACAGAGGAGTAGCTAGATGGCCTAGTGGGTAGAAGACTAAGCCCGGAACCAGGAAGATCAGGAAGATCTGAGTTCAAATCCAGACACAGGTACTTACTAGCTGTGTGACACTGAGCAAGTCACTTCTTAACTTTGCTTGCCTTAATCCACTGGAGAAGGAATAGTACCTGAAATATATCTAAAACATCAGGGTTCAAAGGGAATTTAGAGGTCATGTAGTTCAATCTCTTTATTTTATAAAAGAGGAAAATTGAGACCTATTTCCCTATGCTTGCCAAGAAAGCTGCACGGTCTGGGTTACAAAGTCAGACATTACTGAACACATGCAGGGCTGTCTCCAATTGTCCTGACCTATATCTGGCCACTGGATCCAGATGGCTCTTGAAGGGAAAGTGAGGCAGGTGATCTTACATACCCTTCCCTCATTTTCAATCCAATTCACTTGCATATCATGGCATCATTCCCTGATGTTATGGTCCTCTTTGAGAACAAAGGACAAATAATAACAATTATTATCGAATAACAAAATTCTCATAGCATCTTTGGAAAAGTTATTTAACCTCAGTTACTTTACCCAGCAATAATAATAGTAATATATAATATAAATATCTAACAATACAGTCAGTGTTGATGTGTGCCAGAGGGAACAGATAATTAGCAAACCAAGTTCTTATGTTCAAATACAATCCCTTTCTTCTTGTCCTTCAGAAATTCTGAGTCCTTTGTGGACATTTACAAACAATATATTTGCATTTCTGATATATTTGGATTTCATGGACATTTGATTTTACAGCTATTTGAGTAAGACAGTGCCATTGACTAAAGTAAGAGCCTAGAGGAGTAAATAGAAGCACAACCAATGACCTTACAAATTGTTTTCCCTTTCTTTGGCCATTAGCTGGCAATCAATTTGTCTCTAACCATAACATATTAAGTAAAATGTACCATCTTCTATATAATATTAGCACTTTACAAAGTGCAAAGTATTTCCCTTATCAAAATTCATTTTACAATTGAGGTGACTGAAATTTTGTGCCCAAGTTCATGTAATTATTAAGTGTCAGAGCTGGGTCTAGAATCCAGGTCTCCCAGCTTCAAGTTCAGATTTCTTTTTACCAGTCCCATTGACTTTATCCCTGGGTATGCAAGAGACACTGCTGGCCTTGCTCTGCTTTATTTCCATGATGTGTTGAGCACTGTGGTGGCAGCATATACTGAGGCTTTCTTCACCCAGGGCTCTTTTTTGACCAAAGGCAATGTGTGTCTGGGAGCAGAGTTGGAATGGGTTGAGAAGGAAGGGAAGAGGATGGCTACCTGATACCTAGGCCTTCTCTGCCTCCTTATGTTGTCAGACTCTGGGTCCCACTGCCAAGATGAGGCTGTACCAGGCTTAAACTCATCATCCTGGTTGGCCAATTATCTAGGCTTCTTCCTGGAACGTGCCACTGTAGAGGAACTCAAGAGACTGGTAGATGAACCCAAGGTAGGTGGAGGAGGTTCTGGCACTAAGATGTCCCCAGGTGAGTCTGCAGATCTAAAATGAATCTATGAGCTCTTCCCCTCTACCTCCTACAAAGACCCTTCCTCCTACTGTGGATTCCAGGACTTAGGACAGTGTCTAACATATGGTAAACACTTAATAAATGCTTGTTGGCTGACTATCCATTGAGACCTGCCTTTTCTTCAAAAGCCAGTGAGCACCAACTCTTGATGGCTAGAGGCTCTCCAAAGGTTCTCTCCAGAGCGAGGGAAGAGGGAGAGGGAGAGAAAGGGACAGAGGGAGTGAGGGAGAATGCTTAATCTGTTTTCAGACATAATCAGTTCCTTTTCTGGGTATGGATAGGATTTTTCATCAAAAGTCCTTCAGAGTAGTCATGGATCATTGCTCTACTGAGAATAGCAAAGTTATTTACAGCTGGTCATCCCAGAACATTGCTATTACTTTGTATACAGTACATTTCACTTTGATTGAATTCATGAAGGACTTTCCAGGCTGTTTTTTTTTTCTGGAAGCATCCTGCTCATCATTTCCCACAGAATAATAATATTCTATCACAAACACAATGCCATATTTTATTAAGCCATTCCCCAATTGATGGGCATCCCCTCAATTTCCAATTTTTTTTGCCCTGAGAAGGGAGCTGCAACTTCATCTTTCTTTATCCATAAATTACTCTTCTCACAGTTCCTTCTTTCTCAGCTCCAGATATTGGCAAGAGATCCTGCTGCCCTCCACCTGGTCAGCCAGCTCCACCTGATGCCAGACCTAGCCAAGTTTTACACAGCTCTACTCACCTCCCCACCCAGCCTCAACCTCTTTAGGTGAGATGATTTTCCCTTGCTTCTCTTGCACCTTCATCCCTGGTCACTCCAGAGTGTGATAAATTGAGGAGAGGACCTTGATATGTGGTCTCTGGTGGAGCTTGAGTCTTTCTCCTTGATTTCCAAGGAATCCTGTATGGCCTTTGAAAAAATCCATACTCTTTCTCTGACCTTAGGGAAGGTTCTTCCCCTAAGATGTTTTGGAGAATTAAAAGAATATCCAAGCTTCTCTCCAATCCCTGAGTCACTGAAGATATATATCCTTTCTGAGCCAAGGAACATTGGCATCTCCTCGCTTTTCCTTTAAAACACCATCTTCTGCTTGAAGCCTTTTCTGACCCTTCCCAGTGACCTCCTTTCCAAACTACCTTATATTTAGTTACTTCGTATATATTTGAGTTTATTTATATTTATGTTGAATATATTTTTACATGTACATGTCATTTCTCCCATTAGCACTAATTCATTGAGAATAGGATTATTTCACTCTTTGTATTTGAATCCCCAGGGCACTGGCACAGTGCCATAAGGAGACCCTTAAAATGCTTGTTTGCCTGATTAGTTGATTCTCTCACTAGCATCCCAGACAACCTCATCTGTTACCTCAGTCCAGAGGCCTTGAGAAACACAAAGGTTGAAGATGCCCTGGCCCTGGCCCAGAGACTCAATAAGATTTGCTTTGACCCCCTTCTGCAGCTTCATGTAAACACGTCAGTTCCTAAACCACCATTTTGGGAAGCTAAACAGGTAATGAGTGCCCTGAGGATTGTATTTTCCTTGAGTGACCAGCCAGGGAGGGTGAATTTTCCCTCTCTCCCTGGACTTGACCACTACCAAATTAGGTAATGTAGGCAAATGGTCTGACAAACTTTAAAGCTCCAAATAAATGCCAATGATTGTTGGCCATGATTGTAATGATGGCATTATTATCTTCAGGCCTGTATCCAAAAAGGAGCCCAGTGGTTTTGGATTATTCCATTATTTTCTTAATTAATTGAGACAGCTCTGAATTCCATCTTATTATTATTTATCTTATTATTTATTTGATGGTTTCCAGATATTTACCTGTTCCAGGTGTGTCTGTGTTGAGGATATCAAGGTTCAAGGCCTTAATCAAGACTTGACTCTCTTACAGGTGGCATCTGGGTTGTTGAGTAGCTTTGGGAACTTTTCAGAAGCCATACTGTGCAGACTGGGTCAAACAGCTGTGGGGCTATCAGTGTCACAGATTGAGGGGAAAATCAGTGGCCAGGACCTGGTAGCTGCTATGCCCACTCTAGCCCGGGTGAAAGGCTGGAGCATTGGGCAGGCTCGTGCCCTCATTCAAAAGCTCTTGGACTCTGGCTATAAGGTAATTGGGCCTAAGGTACAAAGGGAAGAAAAAAAGGCAGGTAGCACAGGGCCTGTGATGTTATTTATATCTGTCTCCCCCCATGCAGGTCTTAAATGCCCAGAGTCTAACAGCTCTGGGAAGCCTGGTGGCTGGTCTCAGTAGTACTTTGCTCCAGAGCCTTCCCCCAGATGTAGTCCTGGAAGCTATGAAAGAGCCAGAATTTACTCAGCATCTTACCCACATCCCAGCCATGCTGAAAACTGCATTTGTGAAACAGGTGAGGCTCAAACCCTGACTAGTATAAGAGTTGCAATTTCTACTTTTACTTAAAATATAGGAATATGGGACACAGAATATAGACTATAGAATATATCTCTATAGACGACCAGAGCTGGGAGGGGATCTAGGCCATTTGGAAAATGAAGCCCAGAAGGCATTAATGACTTTGTCCAAGCTGTTGTGGCAGAGCTCAGGTGTCCAGGGATGGGGATCTCTCCCCATGAAGCTCCAGCTCCAGCATCCTGATCTCTGTCTGGCTTCTTTCCTTCTTGTGTTCTCTCCTTAGCTGGCCTTGGCTGTCCCGAGCCCCACTGCCCTGGTGCAGGTTGTGCCGGACACACTCACCAATGGAATGCCCAGTGTAATGCTGGCCTTTGGCTCTGATGGCCACCCCAGATTCGATGACCTCAACAGCCGAAAATGGACCCGAGTACAGGTGATCCATCTGGACCTCATCTACCTTGATCTCCCCCTAGACTTGTTGGCTCTTTAAAACTGGCTCATAGGAAATTATCTGAGGTGCAGGAGCCTTCTCTGCTGCATTTCCCCTATGGTGATCTGGATTCTACAGAAGAATTATGAGGGGAATATGAGATATTCTGAAGATATGGGTGGAATTATCTCACTTTTTGTTTAAGGGAAACAAATTTTTAATAAGCATTTTCTAGCATCTTCTTATTCCCTATTCCCTATGGCTCAATGAGATATCTTCCAAGACCCATGAATGCTACCCTATCCCCAGAAGCACTGAATAGTGACATCCTAAGGATTTGTCTGGCCAGTTTTTCCAAAGTTGCCCAGAATTGTTAATTGAATCCCACTTTTGGAGAGAGGGACACATTTGTCAAGAAGATAGAGTCCCAGGTGGGGAGGGGCAGGGGGAGAGGATAGAGCATTTGGGATTTTGCTGCAAGAAACTTTTCCTATTCCCCCAGGCAGCCATGTTTTTTGATGAAGTGGTAAAGAACGTGTCTGACTTTAATAGGTGAGTTCCCCATTCTCCCTAGGTCCTGGCCATGGCCATGGGAAGCCCTGGTAAGTGCTTATGAACTATTTGCTCTACTCAAAAATGGAGGTTATTAGTATCAAATGGATGAGAAAAATATTATTATGGTGAACACTGCTATCATCAAATCTCACTATTTTGGTAGATGTGTCTATCTTACAAATTCATTCCTTCCTTGGCTCCTGCCAGTTCTTTCCCTAATCCAAATCCTTGGAATTTCCTCTTCCCCTTTCTTCCCATGAGATTTCATCAATCACAAGTTTGGGCCATAAAAAAAAAATTCATCATTTTTGCCCAGTTCTGCATTGGGCAAAGATGGAAAATACACACACACACACACACACACACACACACACACACACACACACACACACAC
>JAJPUD010004761.1:144338-174980 GCA_023553655.1 Myrmecobius fasciatus | reverse complement strand
ATCCATCCATCCATCCATCCATCCATCCATCCATCCATCCATCCATCCACCTATCAAAGAGATTTTTCCCAAAGTACAGACCCAACCACATCTCTCTCCTAATAAAACTGCAGTGGCTCCCTATTACTTCCAAGACCAGCTCCAAACTTCTCTGTCTAGCACCAAAAGTGCTTCACAATCTACCTTTTCACATATACTACAACCCAAACAGGATTCCATCCCATTCCCCTCACACAGCAGGTCATCTCCCAGACTGACTCTCTTGAACAGGCTGTAGCCGGTTCCTATGGGACTTCTTCCTCTCACCTCGTTTCTCAGGCTCCCTATTTTCTTTTGAGGTCTAATTCAAATATTTCTTTCTATATGCAGCATCTGGAAGTAAGTAATGGCACTAAGGTCATGGTTAGTAAAAGATAAAGGAAAGATTTGAATCCAGTCCCAGGAGTCTTTCCACTACCTTTAACCTCTTCCTTCAATATTCCCAGCTAAAATATTATTTATTTTCCTCCTCAACAAAGGTTCTGACCCATCTTCAAAGTTATTTTTTCTCTAAAATGAATGTGAAATTTCCTTTAATTCAATAAATCCATTTCTCTTCAAGAAAAAAATTAGATATTTTAATTATGTCATCTGAACAGAGCTGGTTTCCTAGAAGCATCCCACAAACACCCACCTCCGGTGACACAGCGACGAGCCATCTCCCACATGATCAGTCCAAAGCTATAGATGTCAGCCATGATGTACGGCTGAAAGTGATTTTTATTTAGGCTTTCATCTAGTACTTCTGGGGCCATGTAACGCTTTGTACCTACTCTGGTGTTCAAAGGAACATCAACTTCATTTGTATCACTGAAAGAGATTAAAAAAAAAAAAACCACCATAAAGTCAGAGGGCAGTACAAACCCATTAATCAAGAAAGATAAATACCATTTTAATAAAATTAAAATGTGAACATGCAATGAAGTTCAGACATAGATTCAATTATCTACTATATGAAAAAATGTAGTTATACAAGGCAATAATAATGTCACTGCACTGTTTCCCATATTTGCTCTCTAGATACCATGTGTTTAATTTTCTGTTGCCTGAATATATAGTTTCAGATTAAGTCATTCTCTTTCTAACTTTTTTTCTCATAAAATTCTGTCTTTTCTCTGTCCTACCATGCCCCATGGCCCACAGAGAAAGTTAGAAACCCTTCCCTTCCCATCACCCCCATTATAAAAATGTAGAGTCAAGCACAGCAAGCTCTTTCCTTGGTCACTGAGAAGGGAGAGCCACATCACAACAGATTACCTATTAAATTTCACAGCCAGGCCCAAGTCAGCAATACAACAACTCCCATTTTTCTTGATTAAGATATTTTTGCTCTTCAGATCTCGGTGGGCAATTGCAGGCTTTCCCTGGGTACCATAGATCTCTGTGTGGAGATGGCATAGACCACAAGCTGCTGAATATGCCAACTTGAGGAGGGCCCTGGTGTCCAGAGTGGTACATTTCAGAAAGTCATACAGAGATCCATTCTCGTGGTAGTCGGTGATCAAGTACAGCTGTGTCCAAGAGCCGGTGCCCTTGATGTCAGCCGCGATAAAACCTGTCCGATGAATGAAGCACAAATAATATGACACGATCACCACCTTGAAATATCTCAAAGCCTATTATGTAGGGAAGGGATGAGACCTAAACTGAAGTCAATTCCCTTGCTTTTCCAGTTTGCTCTTTGTGGTCAATACGTCACAATAAGACCCAAGACACTATCTCCAAACTAATAGCATGGAAATCAAACAAGGGGTCAAAATGGAACAAATTATCATATGTGAAAAAGTGACGTTAAGGATGTCCACATAGCACTTTTTATGTAACAAGGATATGATACAAAAATAAGGTCAAGTTGATTTTTATTTCAAAGAACTAGCAAATACTGTACAACCTGAATTTTTAAGTATTTCATCATTAGTTAACTACTGTGCCCCTCCAAAAGCTGACAACACCTTTTCTTCCAAGGCCAAATTTGCTTACCAAGGATATTCTCGTGACGCATGAGAACAGTTTGGTAGATCTCTGTTTCCCGAAACCAACTGGCCTCTTCAGTAGTGAAAAATACTTTGACCGCCACTTTTTCACCCCTCCATTTTCCCATCCACACCTCTCCATAGCGACCCTTTCCCACCTGCCGAACCATCTGAATCTGCTTGGCAATAGTTCGTTGAACCTGTCAGGAAAAATAAAAAAGAACTTAGATTAAAACTTATAAGTTCATTTGCCTGCCACAGTGCCCCCATCTAAAAGGCAAGGTAGGTACACATATTATTAGGAATGATAATATACTGAGTTTTCTAAATATTAGTGACACAAAATAAAAGGAAATAATATATCCCAAATCAGAAACTATTGTATGTGCATATTCATGCATTTATGATATGCAATGTGACATCCTGGAGAGAGAGCTCCTGAGACAAGAAGGCCTAGGTACAAGTCCTATTACTACACAGTGACTGTGTGACCCTAAGCAAATGTCTTCACCTCATAGTGAGCAGGAGCTGCTCAGTACTAGTAGATACAATTTACTCATGGGGGGTTCTCCATACCATTAAAATCACAAGCCCAGTAAAAAATAAAAATATATTCCTTCCTTATTCTTAACCCACTAGCAATAAATCAATCAAAAAGAATTTTATTCAGCATCTATGACATGCCAGGCACCGAAAACATAAGATAAAAATGGGAAGACAACATTTATGCAAAGAACATACAAAATAAACACATGGTAATCTGAAGATTGAGCAAGAAAAAATATCTAGTAGTTAAGGGGATCAGGAAAAGCTACATATGCAAAATATAGTGCTTAATCTCAGTTTAAAAATAAAAACTAGGAACTTTAAGGAGCAGAGATGAAAAAACAATACATTCCAAAGACAGGAAGCAGCATGGTAAAAAGCAAAGACATGGGTCAAGAATCTCAAGGAAAATAATGGAGAAAAATGAAAAATGAAAAAAGAAGGGGTCTGCAAGATCTCAAAGCCATTATAATGCAGTAATCATAAAAACAACCTAGTATTGCTTAAGAAAAAGAGGTATCAATTAGTGGAACAGATTAGGCATACAACATACTTAAGTAAAAGAATCTACTAATCTAGTATTCCATAAACCCAAGGACAGAAAAGTAGTGTCACCATTTATGGTTCTAATTTGACAAAAAAAAAATGCTGGGAAAACTGGACAGTAGTATGGAAGAAGTTATATTTAGGTTGACATCTTATACAGTATAACAGAGTAAACTGCAAATGGATACATGACCTATGTATAAAAGGTAGTATTATAAATGCAAAGTAGCAAGAAAGATCTCTCAGATCTATGAATGGGAAAGAATGCATCATCAAACAAAGGACAGAGAGGATCCTAGAAGATAAAATAAACAATATGAATTGCAAGAAATTTAAAAGTTTGGGCACACAAATAAATGCAGCTAAAATGAGAAGGGAAAGAGTTAAGTGGAAAAAAATATTATGACAAGTTTTCTAATAATGGTTTCATTTTTAAGATATGGAAGTAATGGATTCAATGTATAAGAATAAAAGCCATTTCCCCATTGATAAATGGTATATCTTTTGACCTAGAGAGAAAAATAAGTCTATACCTCAAAGAGATCAAAGAAGAGAACAAGGTCCTATTACACAAAAATATTCATAGCACTTCTTTTTACAGTGGCAAAGAACTGAAACTAAAGAAGTACCCATCAGTTGGAGAGATGAACAAATCATGCTATATAAATGTAATGAAGTGCAGAAAATTTCTGCAAGAAATTATATATGATACAGTTTCAGAGAAGGGTGGGAAGACAGACAGGTAGGCAGACAGATGAATGGACAGAAGGATGGGTAGATGCAAAGGTGACGAGAGAAGCATGAGAACAAATTATACTGTAAAAACAACACTATGAAAATGAACAAATTTGAAAGACTTAAGATCTCTAATCAAAGCAACAATGAACTATGATTTCTGAGGACTCACGAGGAGGAATTCTGCTTATCTCCTGGCAGAGAAGTCATGAACTACATGCAGAATGAGACCTGTATTTTTCTATATGATCAATAAGGGAAATTATTTAGCTTGACTATGTTTGTTACAATGAATTTGGTTTTTTTGTTTTTGAGGGTTTTTTTGCTTTCCCAATGGATGGAAAGAATAAAAATTAATGCTAGGTAATTTAAAAAATAAAAATTTATTTTTTTGAAAAAGCAAGAAGAGACAGATGGAGAGGAAGGAAATCAGCTTGTAAAATATGTAAAGGAGAATAAGGTATAATAAGCCTTAGAAATATCAGTTGGAACCAGGCTGAACAGCACTTTAAATGCTCAAGAGAAAACTAGAGATATTTGATTGGGGGGACAGGAGAAGGAATCCCTAGAGTTTCCTGAGCAGAGAATGGGATAATCACTTTTACAGCTATGAGGAGGACAGGCAGTAGGTGATTAAGGGCCTGTTCCAGGATGGTGGCTGGGTCAGGGGACAGCAAAGGACATCTTTGCACAAGAGGAGTAACAAAAGCAAAAGACAGAATTTGGCAAGAGAATAGCTATACAGGGTAAGAGAGAGTGAGGAACTGAAAATGACCCCTAACTTGCCAGTCTAAGCAACTAGGAGCATGGTAATGCCTCTGACAGCAATAAGGAAATTTGGAAGAGAAGAAGGTTTGGGGATAAAAATAATGATTTCCATTTTGGCCATAGTAAATTTAAGTTTACCATGGAACATCAAGTTTGAGATATCTAAAAGGCAACTGGAAATGTGAATTAGGGCTGGATGGGTCGACAAATCATTGGCAAACTGAATCCAGGAGAGTCATTTTTCATCAGAGACAGAAAGTTTTAGCATCTATTTCCTCTCCAGGTACTAAAAGCTGGGACTGAGCTTCACAGATCATAGATTACAGAATTTTATGAGATAAGGATCCTTAGAAAGCAATGAATTTATTTTAACAAAATTTCATTATCATAAAATGGGATGAATGTCCCATGGAGTTTGATTTAAGAAAATTTTGCCTATGAACAAAAACAAAGCTCCTAAATGTAATATATGTATTTTACACACATATATATGTATATATGTGCATATATATTAACATGCATCATTTTTTTTGTAAAGAAGGATAGTAAATTGGAATAAATGTTTTACTTCACAATAAGATTACTGAAAAACAAGGGAAAAGACTATATTTACCAGTAAAGGAAGTCCAGATCCACTGCCAGAACTTTGTGACTGATCAATAAGGTCTTTCAATGACTCTCCAACTGGTATAAAAGCTTCATCCTGTTCCAAGTCACGATTATAACAACGGCTTCTTGCTATTCTTTTGCAGTGGTGCCTTAAAAAAGGACAACAATGCTAAGTGAAAAATGGTACACACTGAATTATAAATTTTGAGAGTAACTTAAGTTTATGCTCTCTCCTCCTACTTTCAAACAGAAACATAAGCAAATAAGAAAGTCCATCTTATTCTAAAAAGTTCTTCCAAAGGAATGTTAAGATAGGGCAGATCCCCCTCAGTAGCTTATTTTAATACTTTAAAGTTCTCATTAGAGAATAATAGTTATATGTTTTCTAAATCCTCCATGCTACAGATTCAATTTGCAATAGTTTTTAGATGTTCAGCAATAAAAGAGGTGAAATGAGGGCAAAATTTAGAAAATACAATAAAAGCTGATTAAAAATAAAAATAAAGGAATATTAGAATGAAATACTTGAACAAAATAGGATTTAACTACTAAGTGGCATTCAAAACAGTCACCATTATCTACAAGAGACATTCTCTAGTTAAATCAGGAAGCTAAAAGTCAATTAAAAACTTAGTGTGAATAGAATCTATGAAAAAATTACAAATATACATGTAAGGAAGGACAATGAATAATGAAAAAAACAGAATCATACATAAGTATAGGGGAACAATGAGGTCCCAAAGGAGCTAGGGAAGCAGAATATTCCCACGTGAGTGAAAGAGGAAAAAATATGAAATAAGTTTCTCAACTTCTCATGTGTAGTGTTTCTTTAACACTGACATTATCTGAAACAGTAAGATTACATTAAGGTGTCTGTCTTACTTTTCCAAGTACAACAAAAAATCCACTTCAATCTTACTAATAAAGCACAGTACATGTCTGACTACAAACAAATCGGTTCTTACTTGTAACAAAAGCAGCTGAAGATGATGATCATAGCAATTATACAAACAGCCATAGAAACAAGGACAGCCAGCCAACGAATACTACCATCAAAAAATGGACCTAAAACAAATCCAAAAAAAAAAAAAACCAAAACATGTATGGTAGAAAGTCAGAAAGGGATTACTTTATAGCCAATGAAGTACTTTCAATTTTTATAACATGATTTTGAGGGAAAATACTTGGAAAGTTCTGAAGACAGTACTATATTTCAATGACAGCATCGGTTTAAGAAAAAAAAAAAACAATCACTGTTAATATCCTCATGTTTCTTTATTCCAGTTTCTGATGCTTCTTTTGAAATGTATTTGCACACAAAAGGGTGATTTTTAAAATGGTCTATCTGTTGACAGAACAAGGCATTAAACTGGGTAATCTATGTGATTTAATTCTTTCACAGAAAAAAGTGATGTCATAATGAACTAAAATTGTACCTGTATACAAAGTTTTCTTAGTGAACAATAGAGACAATTTTCAATTCGATATCCCATATAACTATGAACAAATTAATTTGGTAACTTTGAAAAGAAAAAATGTCCTTGATTGTGAGGGAATGTTGAGACAGCATAAAATCTGATCATCTGGCAAATTTGCTAGCAGTTAACATATCTTCAAATGCAGTAAACATAATAGGCTTTCAGATACCCGGCACAATGATAAAGGGTATTCCATTTATTATTAACAAAAGGCACTGCATATAACATTTCAATTTAGAACATTTAGGTTCTATTCTTTTTCTAATTAATTAACCTACCTATGACAACAGGGGGTAGCGTAGGCTGTAAATATTGATTACACAGATTGGTTCGGCAACATTCAATTGTTCTCCGTAGCTGAGCTTTTGGTGAATCCTGGAGAAGGAAAAGTATGGAAAATATCAATGTTTTAATATGTTAAGCAAATCACGTATTCCATAGACTTCATTATATCACTGTTCTGGAAATGGACAGATGAATTAAGTGATTATTTTGTGCCAAAAACTGGGCTAAAGATACAAATACTAGAATGCAAGGTAGAAAAGGAAAGTTCAGCTAAATTTCGGCTGAATTATTACACTGTAGTTAAGGAAACAGCATGATAGGGTCATACGTTCTCCCTCTATAGATCCTGATAGAATACTGGATATAAACAAAGTGAGACTGTAGATTTATTTATATTTGTAGATCTATTTATTTATTTTATTTTATTTCTGAATTATTTCCTATTTCTCCTCTGCCCAGATCATTTGTATCTATTCACTTGCAACGACATTATCTCTTCCATTAGGCTGTAAGTTCCTCAAAAGCATCCTATTAGACATCCATTATTGCAGGGTATGACCTAAACGAGCATCCAGCAAAGAAGATAGAGAAGATGGGATTAGATGGGGGGGGGGAATCAGGAGAGAATAGTATCCCAAAAAACCTAAAGAGGAAACTATCTCAGGGGAGAGGGTGACCAACAGTGTCAAAAGGCTACAGAGGTGGAGGAGAACAAGGACTGAGGAAAGGTCATTGGATATGTCAGCTCAGAGATCCTGAGTACCTGTGGAGAGAGCAGTTGGGGTGGAATGAAGAAGCTGGAAGCCAGACTAGAGTGAGAAGAGAGAAAACAGAGGCCCTTCTTGGAGAGGCCTTTTCAAGGAGTTTAATTTCAAAGGGCAGAAGAGAAACTGGATGACAGCAGGCAAGGAACGATCAAGTGATTGAGGTAGGAAAGATGTGTAGGCACTGGCCTTCCAAGGAATAAGGCCACTTCATTATGGGAGATGGGGTAAAGGAAGTGATGGAGACCAAAGGCATCTGAATGACAGGAAAGGAAGAGGTGAGAAGACGGATCTCTCAGCAAATTGCCTGAAATTCTTCTGTAAAATATGAGGCAGGGGAATTCTGGGAGGTTAATGAATGGATAAGGATGCCAGGATTCCAGTTTTCCTGAGTCTTTGTGTGACCTTCAACAAACCATTTCTCAGTGACTTAGTCTTCAAATCTATAAAAGTAAATAGTGATTACTAATCACATAATATGTATGTGAACAGTAATTTTAAAGAATACCATTAGAAATTGTGAAAAATTAAGTTGAATGTTTTTGGGGGATTGATGACAATACCCCCCATAGTTACACTCATCATTTGGAAATGGAAGAACTGTCATAATTTTAAAAATAAGTAACTGGTATGTATCCAGAATCACAAATTTCAATAAAGCCCATTCTTCCCCTCTAAGACATTTAATTAAACAACATCACAGATCATTAGAGTTTGAAGGGATTCTAGAAACCGAAGGATTCAGACTCATTTTACAGATGAAAAACTAAGATTGCAGTGTACAGAACTGATACTAATACATAGAATTGTGCTAATCCAATTTTTATCGCCATTTTCAACATGGCAGCTTGTTGAACAATCTGATCTTATAGATCTCCAATTAAATCTTACCTTGCACTGAAAATCTGAACCTTCATATTTCATACAGCCTGAAGCTAATGTAGTTTCTCCTTGATCATCTTCTTCTATGATTGCAAAGCAATGACCATTAGTTCTGAAAAAAAAAATACAAAGATTTCCATTCAAAATCTTCTTATTCTACTGGGCTTCAGTGAGACTGCACACTGCTCTTAGCTATACTATTTACTGAATAAATGGTATTAATACAGGCATCATAGATAATTTGGGGGGGGGACTGAGGCAACTGGGGTTAAGTGACTTGCCCAGGTCACACAAGAAGTGTTAATTGACTGAGGTCAAATTTGAACTCAGGTCCTCCTGACTTCAGGGCTGGTACTCTATCTACTACACTAACTAGCTGCTTCATCATAGGTAAAATTTGAAACAAAGTGGAGGGCAAATAAATGTGCTTTATTTGTCTGAATTAGGAGCAGAAGCATCAATGAGGTAAATATCAGATTAATAGGTGAACCTAGACTAGGATGCAGCTTTCTAGACATGAAGGGCAATGCTTTTTCTTTACTATCCTGTCTCAGTAAGAAATATGCTTCCAATAGGAAAGAAAATACAATCTGGCACCTCTCAGAATGTCTTTGAACAACATTAATTATTTTATGGGACAACTGTTTAATGCAGAAAATATGGACAATAGAAAAAACAAGTAGACTCTGAAAAGTTGGTGAGAAGTAGCTTTCACAGTCAAATTATTGAAGACTCAAAAAAGAGACTGCCTATTTAGTCACAAAACAAAGCTAATCACCAGCAGGGGGCAGACAAACCAAAGGCAATGCGGCAAGGACAGACTGACTCAAGGAAGCAAAGAATTTGGATACTATAAAACATCCTACTCAATGAAAACCCAGCACCATAAATGTGATAACTCATTCGCCTTCAAAATCCACATAGAATCTGTTGATAGCTGTTAATTACACAATATTAATTACTGTATCATAGTATCAACACTGTTAACAATACAGTATTCAACTAACTTTTTCTTTAAGATGTAAAAACCCAGCAAACTAGTAGAGCCCTTTGGACATCTGGACCTTCACAGAACACTCGATTTGCTCCACCACAACAAATAAACTCATCCTCTGAGACACACACCACTCACTTCATATTCTAAGCCTCTGTATGACTCATCCCTGTACCTGTTCCTCTCCCCAATGAAGAGAGTCCCAAATAGTCACCCCTGGTCCCACCTGAACTTAAGAGAGGCTGGCGTAGAAGTGCCAAAAGTCTGCCACATGGTTATGATCAGTTTTTTTTTTTTAAATAACATGAACTATGTCTTTCTCTCTAAAGAAATCCTGGTTTCCATTCCTAGGCTTCTGGGATAAAAAGTATTTAGTTAAGCCTGGCCTATGTAAGAGGCAGTGTGGCCGATGCAGGGGCATCAAGTTCCAAATAGAAATGATCCCTTTGGCTATGTGGTGATTTAGAAAATGGCACATTAACACTATCTCAGTCAAACTGTATTTTTATTTAGTGGCACACTTCCCAATTTCCTCTCCATCTCGCTACTGAACTACTAGGAGGGCAAGTCAAGACACCTCCGACCTAGTGGACAGAGCTGACTTCAAAGCGGCCTAAGTTCTGCCTGTGAAACATGAAGACTAAGGGAGTCTGAGCCAGCTTCTGCCCTCCAAGCACTTGAGGCAATACAGAAAAGCACAGAGACGAACCGGGCTTTTCTTTGGAGGGGAACACCAGGGAAGTCACCTGACCTTATCCTACTCTGGAAACTCAACAGGCCTGCCTGATAAGGTTTCTAACAAGTTTATAAAAACAGGTACATCATAATTCTTCTTGGAAGGGACTACATTGGCTCCTTTATTAACATATTTTCAGGTGGAGTCTTATGAGTGAAAATCCTGGACGGACTCCATATCTTATTTCCCTTTGAAAAAATGATGTTAAAAATAAAAATTCACATTCATGGGGTACATTTTAACCTGCCTAGTGCTTTCTTTACAACCTCTTGGGAGGCAGAGTGCAATGGTTCTAAGAGACCAGCTCCCCCAAAGCTTTATGGCTAGGGGGTTTCAGGGAGAGAGACTGAACTGAAATCAGGTTGTTTCACTAAGAAAATGGGTGTCTCGGTGGTGCATGCTTGTAATTTCTACTGCTGAGGAGGATGTTGATTAGTGATGAATGGCTGCTGTATTTGCAGCTTAGGCCAGAGAGGGAGGAAGGGAGGTAGGGAGGCAAAGGAAGAAAGGAAGAGAGGGAGGGAGAGGAAGAGAGAAAGAGGAGGAAAAGAAAAAGGGATAAAAGGAAGGGGAAAAGGAAGAGAGAAGATGAGTAAGGGAGTCTCTTATTCCCTAAGCTATATGCAAAATCAGAAGCATTTTGAATCTTCTAAGGTGAAAGTTACCTTGCAAAATTAAAGGTTATTAGGCTATTTACTCACAATGTTCTTAAAATAGGCAAGCAAACTTATAGCATTCTGTATCTAGCACTATTACTGCCACTCTAAGACCTCTTACACATAATACTCACATGCATGTGTTATTAATAGCATCATCTGGGCAATGTCCTGAACAGTGGCACTTCAAAAAAGGCAGCGTATCCTCTGGTGCTAAGGTTACTCCATTTTCTTGCTTTTTCTGATTTTGGTCTGTCTTCATTTCTGTGCCATGAAGGAATCGACTGTCTGGATTCTGTCCTGTGTATTAACACATAGGAGAACATAAGCATTTCTGGAAATCATTTGAATGGTTATTAATAAATATTTTTAAATTTCCTTATCAGAATAATATAAAACACCATTTGACCTGAGATGAAAGCAATTCCTTTCAAGCCATTAAAAATGAATCTTTCAAAGATATTTCTACATGCTGTTAACTTGAGAATTTTGCTCCAAAATATTTATCAAGTTTCACCAAGACACTTATAAAACAGTACAAAGTCTAGCATAATCTAAAGATAAAGACTGAGAGGAAAATAGCTTATCTAGATAAACTAAAGATTTCTTTGACATTATCTCTCTCTCTCTCTCTCTCTCTCTCTCTCTCTCTCTCACACACACACACACACACACACACGCATACGTCTGTGCACATTCATGTATTTATTTAAAGTTTTTCTGATCAGCTTTAAATACCAAACAGAGGATTTGGATTTTATTCTAGAGTTTAATAGAGGATCACTAGAATTTCTTGAGCAAAAAATGACACAGTTTAAAATTGTGCCATTACAATATCAATTTCACAGATGTGCAGGAGACTGGCCTGGAGAGGGAAGAACATAAGGCTGGGACACCAATTAGGAAGTTACTGCAATAGACTAAATGAGTCAGGCTGGGAGCCTGAACTAAGAAGTGGTCATGTGAATAAAGAGGATGGAACAGATGCTAGATGTGGTAGATGAAAAATCAGGAAGACATGGCAACTGATTAGAAGTAGGGGGAGGAAGTATGAGCGAGAACAAAGAGTCTAGTGAGACTGCTGAGAACCTGAGTGACTGGAGAGATGGCAGTGCCCCCAACAGAAACAGGAACCAGGAAGAAGAATGAGTGGGTTGAGGTATGGAGGAGATACTAAAATCTTTTTTAAAAACATTTGGCTGAAAGATGCCTTTAGGAATCCAGTTGAAAATGTCCAACAAGCAACAGGGCTCCAGTCACCTCTCATTGGCTTATTCCAGATTACCAGCTATCATGAACTCTATGTTTTGGCTCAAATGGGGCATCTGCTGTTCCCTGCACAGGACAATTCCTCTCCTCTGTTTCCAAGAATAACACTCTCCTCCTAACTTCACAGAATGTCCTGCTTCCTTCAAGGCTCTGCTCAAATGCCCCCTCCAAGGAGGAGCTTTTCCTGGGGCACCCAGATATGATGTAGTGTTTACTATGCACTTAAAAGGTGTTCTAAAAGTCTTAATGCAGTTTTAAGCTTTAATGACCTAATACTGCTCTAATAGCTTAAAACTAAACCAACACTTTTAGAACATCCATTATTTGCTACTTTTACGTATTCATGTTTCTCTCCAACAGAACATTAGCTCTTTGAGGGAAGAGACTGAATTTTTGTCTTTTAATCTCTAGTCCCTAGCCCTTAGAATAAATTAACCATATGCTATTTTTAAAGACTCTACTTTTGTTTCTGTGTCGATTTATGATTGCTAAGTATCTTATTGTACACTTAAATTATTAAAGTAAGGGAACTGTGAGAGTACCGGAACTAATCATGTATTTTATCGAATTATTTCATCTCAAGACTGGTTTATTAGTAACTAAATGTTATTGCTGGATACCTGTTCAATGGTCTTTTGAAAAAAAGTTTTCTTAAGTTAGAAAACAGTTTTAAATAAAAACCACACTATTCCCTTTGGAATTGTATCTAGCTATCTTGATATAGCACAGCAGAGACAAACTACTTCTGGTACCCTGAAGCACCTAAAATGACCAAAGTCTTTCCCTCAGGCTTGAGTCTTTAGCAGATTTGAAGACTTGAGGACAAACAAATAGGAAATGAGAGTGTTATAAAGGGATTTCATATTCTGCAATGAATTTAACTGAGTGAGGAAAACTAAAACATGGGCTTAAATAATTTAGCCATATTTAACTTACATGAAATATTGAACAGATAATAATAGCAGGGATTACAAAACAGAATCATGAAAAGATCCATTTGTACAAAAATAATTAACAGTATTTTCTGTTGTAGTAATGGCATGGAAACAAAGCGGGTAGCCAACAAGTGGAGAATGGTTGAATAAACTGAAGCACATGAATGTACTGTATAATAAGAAATGACAAACATGACAATATAAGAAAAATCTGGGAAATATAGTATAGTATTAAACAGCTGCTGAAGGAAAAGGAAGACAACAAAAAAATTTACATGATGACCACAATAATAAATGTAAATAGAAGCAACTCTGAAAGTACAAAATTCCAATCAATTCCATGACCAATCATGATGTCTGAAGACTGAGGCAGAAACATGCTGCCCATCTCTGGTCAGAGATGATAACAGACCAAATATTGAGAATGAGACATGCTCATGTGTTGAAATGTTTTGCTGCACTGTAATATTTTACAATTCTATGGGGAACAAGAGAAGTTAGCAAGCAGTATTTGAGAAGAAAAAAAGGAAAAAAAAGAATATCAATAAAGCATTAAAAAACACAGAAGACAAGAGGAAATTCAGGAAAGGGCACAAACAAGGTATTTTTGGCACTACAAAAATGGTACGTATTTTTAAAAATTAAAACTATGGAAACAGCAAGGTAGTCCAATAGATTGAGCACCAGCCCCGAAGTCAGGAGGACCTGAGTTCAAATTTGGTCTCAGACACTTAACACTTCCTAGCTTTGTGACCCTGGGCAGTCACTTAAAATTGCCTCAGCCAAAAAAAAAATTAAAACTATATCAATGTATTGCAAAGATTATACACTATGTCCAGACTATACAGTATATATGGAATACAAGATTGAGTCAACATTAAGAAAACTATAAATAGAGCATATTAATAACAAAACCAAAACAGATCAATAAATGCAGAAAAAGTAGGGTAAAAATTGAAAACTGAAGTCAAGGGAGACCAAAGAAAGGATGATGATCTTACGCAGCAAGAAGGAATGAAATGACTTGAGATTATGGTGAGAATTAAGAATAGAAAGATGGAAGAAGAGGTGAATGGAATAGAAAGTCATCTCAGTGTTCTGGATTGTGAACCAGGCCACAGTGGATGATGACAAGATCAAGGGTCTAACTATTCCTCTGGGTATCCAAGTGAAAAGAAGGTGCAGATCATGCTAGGTAAGTGATCTGAACAGATATCAACATGAATGTTGGATTCCCCAAGGATACAGACGGGGTGGAATCTATGGCCCATCATTCTCTTTAGCTCCAATTTACTTCTGTTATTTTGGCCTCATTTATAGTAGAATACCAAGATTAATATGATTCAGGTTCTCTATTGGTATTGGCTATTAGATCACAGAACAAAGATCTCATATATAAAATATTGACCACCAAGATGTAATATTTTTAAAGTAAGAAAAATTTATAGCACAGTACGGTGTAAGGGCTAGAAAGCAAGTCTCAATCATAAAGACCTGGGTGGCAAGTCAAACCCATCACACACAAGACTGCATGGTTCTGGGCAACTCACTTACCCTCTTGGTACACTGGGCAACTCTTTACAGACTATATATAGACTAGGTCTGTAAAGCAGCTGCTGAGGGACATGGATGGAATTAAACCTAGCCCTTTTCCAAACTTCTTATACCTTACTCCCCTCCACATCCTTGCTGATACTCTCAAAAGACACCCTAATTTTTTTACTCTTGGTATTTTCACTGGTTAGCCTCCAGACCTGGAATGCCCTTTCTCCCAATCTCTGCCTCTTAGCTTCCATGGCTTACTTCAGGTCTTAACTAAAGCTTTATCTTCTGCAAGAAGCCCTTCCTCCCTTGCCAGGTTTTGAAGTACTTTTAAAACAAAACAGGATTTTCTATTTGATACTAAAGGTAACAGAGACACCAGAATTTTCTGAATGTGTGTGTGGGGGGAGGGTGGAGTCACGTATGTATTTTAGAGAGAGCTATTTGACAACTCGGTGAAGGATAGAGTCAAGTGAGGGAAGATCTGAATAATGGTGACACTCTAGTAGGCTACTATCATAGTCCAGGCATGAAGTGACAAGACTTGCATCAAAATGGTGACAGTCAGAGGAGAGAAGGGAGTGCATGTGGGAGATGCTACAAAAGTAAAACTAATAATACTTGGTAACTTGGAATAACTTCCCATATTCTCTCAATTCCTATTGTTATTCTCTCTATGCACATGATTCTCAGATTTGCATGTCCAGTCCTAACTTGACCTCTAGTTTCCCATTTGCATTGCCTATTTAAACACCTCCATGACCCACAAATATCTTAAATCAAATGCTAAAAATAAACCATTATCCTTTTACCCAAATCTTCTCTTCTTCCTAAATTCCCCTATTAGTGTCAAAGTTACTACCACTTCTCAGCCCCACCCCACCTTGCAATTAGGGTGTCCTATTCAACTATTCCCTGTCCTCTCCATAGTCCAAGAATTGGCACATAGCATGCTCTGAAGAAATGTTACCTGTTATTGCTTATAATCATGCAGCATCACAAAAAAAGATGACTGTGATCAAGATGAGTTTTTGTTTCAGGAAAGAGCCTGGGATCCACTGCTGAAAATGTGACAAAATCCCCCAAAGCAATCCAGTGTGTCCCCTGAGCCCTGCTAAATCTGGCTCCCTTTCCACTTGCATGCAAATTCAAATGCAATGCATATATACTGATGAACTGGATCATCATACACACATACCCCCAACACATATCTTTCCTATCCCTGCTTATTCTTTGCTTTCAATTCTGCTTCTAACTTGCCTTGCTATTACTTAATCTCCCTCTACCCATGGATCTCTCCTTTGTCTTCTTCCCACACCTTTTGCTTCTATGTCCTCCCATCCCACCCCCCTTATTAGACTCTGAAAGGTGCTATACCCTACCTCACACATATATGGTGTTCTATTTAACCCATTCCCAATATGAATAGGTTTCAAGCCCTCCTTCCCCCTCTAATGCCTTTGTTTCTGTTCCTCTGTATCTCATTTGTATGACAAATTTTTACCTTAACTCTGCCCCAATCTTTCTTTTCTTTTCTTTTTTTTCCCTGGGGCAATAGGGGTTAAGTCATTTGCCAAGGCTCACACAGCTAGGAAGTGTTAATTGTCTGAGACCAGATTTGAACTCTGTCTGCCTGACCCGAGTCTTTCTGACTTCAGGGCTGGTACTCTATTCACTGCGCCATCTAGCTGCTCCTGCCCCATTTTTCTTTTGCGATACCCTTTTGTTGATGTCAACCTTAAACATATGTTATAAATTTTCCATGTTAAAAAAACAAAAACAAAAAACAATTTATCTATGTTAAGTTCCTTGAAATTGATCTTTGATATTGGTTTTAAATGTTAAATTTTCTATTAAGCTCAGATTTGGTTAATAGAAAGTCCTGAAAATCTGCAAGTTCATTAATGTCCATTTTTTATCTCGTTCAATATTATAGACAATTTTGCTGGATATAACATTTTTTACCACAGGCCTAGTTCTTTTGATTGTCAGTAGATATGATTCCAGAACCTGTGGTGTGTTATTGTGGCTGCTGATAAATCTTTTACAATTCTAATTGTAGCTCCAGAGTTTTTGAATTGTTTTTTTCTTGTTTCTTGATCTGGGGATTTTGAAATTTGGCAATAATGTTCCTATATATTTTCCACAAAGGATCTTGACGAGGCGGTGATCCGTGGATTTTTTCTATTTCTATTTTCCCCTCATGTTCTATCACTGTGGGACAATTTTCTTGGATAATTTCTTGCATTATTATGTCAAAGTCCTTTTTTTAGACACAGCTTTCAGGCAGTCCAATTATTCTTAGATTTTCTTTTCTTGATCTGCTCTCTAGATTTGTTATTTTTCTTATGTTTCACATTCTGTTCAAATTTTTCATTCTTTATTCTGTTTCGTTATTTCTTGGTGTCTCATAGCTTCAGAGGCTTCCCCATGCCCAATCCTAATTTTCAAAGAATTATTTTCATCTTTGAGATTCTGTATCTTTTTCTAGTTGGTTGACTTTTTTTTCATAATTTTCTTGGATAGTTTTTATTTTCTTTTTTAGTTTTTCCTTAATGTCTCTCATTAGATTTTTAAATTCTTTTTTGAATTCTATAAATTCTCTCTAGGCAGGGAGCCATTTCCCATTACTCTTAGGGGTAGAAGCTTTTTTAATAAAGCGTCCTCCTCTTAAGAAGAACCCCAGAATCCCCTGTTCTCAGAATATGTTTCTATAGTGGAGTTCTTTCTTCTTTGCAGGTTCATTTTTTTTAAAACAAGAGGTATTAGTCTAAGTACCCCTAATCCTGAGGTGGGGGATAGTAATCTGGCTCTACTTCAGCTCTCTCCTCTGATCAGGAACTTCCTCCAACAAGTTCCCACAGGGAGCAGAATCCCTGCCCCACTGCTTGTGCACTTACCTGGAGCTGGTTCCTTCTCTCCCAGGGCTGAATGTTAGCAGCACAGCTGGGCCTGGTGTTCCCAATCAACCAAGGTTCACTCAGTTCTTATGAACTCAGACCCCAATACACAAATAATCCCACAGGTGAAAGTGGCAGTGGTTTTTGCTGAGACTCTAGCCACACACAGCTAGCTCAAGGACTCCCTGCCCCCCCCCCAAGTTTCTGAAGAGCTAGCCTGGAGGTGTTTGCACTTCAGATAAGTTAGTCCTCAGCCCAGGATTGTATAAGGAGGACCCCTGTTCTACCCCAAATCTTCTTGATTTTTTTAACCAGTCTATGTTTGCCCTGAGGCACAAATTTGTTCTATTTGGGGGGAAACTCGGGAGAACTTGAAATTTACCAATCTACTCCGCCAATTTCCCAGTATCATTATTTTCAGTTATCAAGAAAATTTAATTTTTACTAGATTTTTCCATTATGAATTAGCATCTGTTTAATCAGAGTTTGATCTCTGTGTAAAAACAGAGACTCACAGACACCAAAATATTTATAATAATACTTTTTGTGATAACTGAAAACAAAGCTGATGCCTATCAATGGAGAAATGACCAAACAGATTGTGGCATATAAGTATAATGAATTATTGTACTGAAGGAAATGAGGAATATGATAAATATAGAAAAGAATGGAAAGATTTACAGGAATGAAAAATGAAAGGTGAAGTAGAGCCAAGAAAACAATAGACACAATGATACAACAATGTAACCAGAAAGAATAACCACAAAAAAAGTATCAAAGCTGAATGCTACAAAATTATAACAAGAATGGTTTCAAAGAAAAAGGGTCAATGTTGAAAAGTAAGGGTCAATGTTGAAGAACTACCCATACATATGTTATGCAAATATAAAGCTTTAATAAAAAAAGAAAAGAAAATATATTAAAAGATTCTTCCACCCTACCACAAGATCCACAAATGTTGTACTATATACATATACATACATATACATATATGTATGTGTGTATATATGTATATACACATACATAAATACTTTTTGATGTATTGATCAGATATACTGATTTTTTTTCCTTTTTCTTTCTTTAAAAAATATTAATATACAGGATGACTTTTTCACCTCTAAAAGAGAAAGAGAAATACTGGGGGGAACTATGGTAACTATAAGATAGTGGTTCCTGTATGATTTACATGGATTTATTTTTAAAATATCAGGATAATAAATGTGTGGGGAAAGAGGAGAAAGATATGACAATAAATCCCACTATCAACTATTTTTGGTTTATAGAAAGACCAAGACTCATATTCCAAGTTGTTTAATGAAAAAATTTTATATATAACATAATCTTGTAAAAAAAGTTATTTTAGGACAGTTTTATATTCTAACCAAGTAATTAGCAAATTATATGCCAAAGAATACAAAGCATATATATTCACAGGTACCATACATTCAATGACATTTTTATGGTGAACTCTGGTCAACTTGTTCCTGAAACACTAAATCTCAATACTCAGCACAAACTTAGGAAAAGAGCAACTTTTTATTGCTGAGTAGTAGCCTATTAAATGGAATAAAGATGAAGTACAAGCTCTGTATAAAACCTTTTTTTTAAAATCTTATCCTAAATAAACTCTTCAGGAAACAATGTGTAAAAAAAAAAAACCCAATGGCCTTCTCCCTACAATCATCACCACCACTTATTTGGAAACTTTAAACACACAATAAAACAGAAGAACTATATATTGGTTTAAAACTTGGCTAATGAAGACATTATAGCACTCTGAATTGAGCAATGCCATTCAGGCTTTAACAGAATTTGCAAGGTTACATTTTTTATAATATTCACCTTTATTCTTTGTTCTATCATAAGGTTACAATTGTTTTACTAGCAAGCACTTTGAAAATATTTAATAATTCAAGTCACAGATAAAACCCCCAAACCCTAGATGACTTATTTCTGCTTTATGCATGTTATTGCTTTAAGTATCAATTTTCTAAAAGATGAAAAACAGTTATACAAGTAACTTGTTATAGTAAGAGGAAAGTTTTCTCTGTAGCATACAAGATATGGAATGAAATAAATCACAATTAATTTGATTTCATTATTTTACTGCCAAAAAGGGAGAAAAGACTGTTTACATGAAGCTGAACTTACCTTGAACAAAAAAAATGACGAGTAGATAGGCTCCCAAAAATGTGATGTAAATGCTTAGATGAGTCATTGTTCAGTTTTTAATCTTGTCTGTGAACTGTCCCCCTGAGCAATCAATCTTGTTACTTGATAAATTTTAAGCTTGTCTGCTTGGTGAAATTCTGCCTGCAATAGTTTGATAACTCCAACTTCTACTGCTGTTTCCTGCTTCCTGAAAGATAAAATTTAAGTAAGGTAGTAAGTAAACTTAAAATGCTATAAGGCTTTCTCAAATCAAGAAAGGAATAAACGCAAAAACACGTTTTCAGAAAACAAGATATAACAATCAATGGAAAGATCTTTTTGCTCCTTTGTGCTCTGATTCAAGAATTAATTGCTTAAAACAGAATTTACTAAATACATTACTAAACATATCTCATATATATATATACACACATATATATACATACACATATGCATATATATGCACATATATATGTACTACTGAAAGCACCTTAGCATTATAGTTAAAGAAAACATTTTAAAATTACTCAAATTTAGGAGTAGCTAGTCTTTTAAGTTAGCCTTAAGTATAGCCAAATAAAAAGTCAGTCTAAGCAGTTCAATAATTTCCTCATGTTTTCTTTAAGCCAACCACAACCTAACAACAAGTATTCAATTGGAAAAAGATCTTGACTAGTTCCCAAAAAAGGTATTACCTGAGAAATCAAGTCCACCTGACTACAAATCATGTCTAGCTACTTAATCAGTATTTAAAAAACAAAATGTTGTCTATTTTAAGAAAATTAAATAATCTGGATCAAACTGTAAGAACATTACAGAAATTCTTTCCAACAGTGCTTTAAAAAAAGCCATTAACAACAAAGGCAATTTTAGTTCATAAATGTCTGAAAAGCAATACAACAACAGAGCTAACAAAAACAAAGACTATTTGCATGAATTAAGTCTTATCTGTCAGTCTATTAATACATTTATTAAAAGTCTATTATATTCCAGGGACTGTGCTAAACCCAGGAGATATTTTTTTAAAATAAATAAATAAATAATAAAAGACAGTTTCTTTTCTCTAAGAGCTCATAATCTAATGGGAGAGACAACATATAAACAACTATGTACAAACAAGCTAAATATAGGACAAATAAGAAATAATCAACAGAGGGAAAACAGAACTAAGAGGAACTGGAAAAGGCTTCTTGTAGAAGGAAGGATTTTAGCTGGGACATGAAGGAAATTAGGAAAGCCAGGAGGTGAAAATGAAGAGGGAGATCATCCCAAAACCAGGGATGGGGGTGAGGCAGTGTATATGTCTAGAGTAAAAAGATGGCATGTGTTCTATGAGGAACAGCGAGGAGGCCAAGATCACTGAATCAATTTAAGAGTCCAAGAGCATGAAGGAGCAGAGGAGATTAAGGTATAAGAATATGGAAAAGGTAAGTAGGGGACAAATTAAGAGATTTTGATCCTGGAAGTGAGAGGAAACCATTGGAGTTTTTACTTCTGACATCTACTCTCTCTGTGACCTCAAGTAGATCAGAAAGCCCTCCATTCTCCAGGCCACTTTCAAAGACTTAAGTTGTATCTCGTAGCAGAGAGAAGATAAAACTAGAGAATGCAGAATAAGAGGGACATTCTCAGACTTCACCATTTGAACTGATTTCTTTTGTTTGACAATACTTATTGCTGGGACGATTTCAGAGAGGCCTGGAGAGACTTAAATGGGCTGATGCTGAGTGAAATGAGCGGAGCCAGGAGATCATTATATACGGCAACAACAAGACTATATGATGATCAATTCTGATGGACATGGCTCTCTTCAACAATGAAATGTTTCAAACCAGTTCCAGGTGTTCAGATCAATGAAATCCCCCTAATTCCTAGCAGTCTGTGTTTTCCTTAGTTCTTCCATCTGCACTGTCCTACCACAACATGGTATCCTTTCCTGTTTTCGTTATCTTTACCTGTTCTCTCCTCCCTGCTTGCTGAGTCTCTTTACATAAATTCATCTCCTTAAAATGTTACTATGTTCCCCCCCTTTTAAATCCTATTCTTTTTTTAAATACATCCTCCCAAAATAATTTTCTTTTCATGAGTCTCATCCCATGAAGTCACAGGGTCAAAATTGCTTCCTTGGGATAGGAAGCATCTCTAGTTTACCCTATTTGTTAGTTATATCTTGCAATTTTTTTTTCTATGTATAGATAGCTGAAAACATAAGTTTTATTACTGGCCCTTTTCTTGAACTCTGTAGCATACAAAACTCTTGACATGGTCAAGTCACACGGTAAGTGACATGGTCAGGTACAAACTATGGGAAAAGCAATCTGATAGTTATGTGGATAATGAATTGTGGCATATATACAAGGGATGTTATAAAGGCAGAACTAGCAAGACTGGGATGAAAGGGAAGAAGGAGTTCAGGATGATCTGCAGGATGTGAACATGGCATGCTAGGAAGATGGCGACAACCCTGACAAGGAAGAGGAAAATAATAATGAGGGTAGAACAAGGGAGAAAAGTAGTGAGTTATTTTGGGAATACTGAGTGTAAGATGTCCATGGGCATCCACTTTGATAGGCAGTGAGAGATGCAAGAAAGAGGTCTGAGCTGGATAAAAATCTTTGGGACTCATCAGCAAAAAGAATCCATGGGAGCTTATGAGATCACTAAGTGAAACAGTATAGAGGGAGAAAGAAGGCAGACCAGGACAGAGCACTGGAGGATGCTCATGACTTGTGGACATAACTTGGATGAAGATTTAACAAAGGAGCCTAAGAAGTAGCAGTCAGACAGGTGGGAGAAGAATCAGGAGAGCACACAGTCCAAAAAAAGAAAAAAAAAACCCTTTATTTATATTCCGGAGGTTTTCTCAAACTTCTTCCTAAGCTTCTCCTACTTATAAGGTCTTGGCAGACTCACTTAGTCCC
The DNA here is from genome assembly GCA_023553655.1 of Myrmecobius fasciatus. NCBI lineage: Eukaryota > Metazoa > Chordata > Mammalia > Dasyuromorphia > Myrmecobiidae > Myrmecobius > Myrmecobius fasciatus. Next base: position 152,251 of record JAJPUD010004761.1, on the reverse strand, counting down.
CTTAGTCCCTCCAGGTCATCTGATTCTGCCATCCCATCAAAATTTTATTCTATATCTTTCCTTTTTTACCACAAAATTCTTAGGAAAAGTTGACTACACTTTTTCCCTTTATTTGTTCAGCTCCCACTCACTTTTTAACACTTTTTAATCTGCCTCCTCATTACTACTGCTTAAGCTGTTTTTTTCCCCTAAAATAATAGTCTCTTAGCTGCAAAAGGATTTTACTATCCCTCCCTATCCACTCTGGATTTCTCTCCAATTTTTCAAACTGCAAACCAATTCTCTTACATAGTATCTTTCCCTCTGAATCCCATGGCTTGCTTTCTCCTAGTTTTCATCTAATCTAACATGCTTAGTGTTCTTTGTACCCTTAAGCATGAGGGCCCTCCCCCAACATTTGGTCCCACATGACCATGTACAAATCACTTAATCTTTGAGCATTAGTTTCCTCATCTATAAAGTGGGGGTAATACTTGTTCTGTCTAAGAACGATGTAAGGATAAAGTGCAATGATGTGCACTCTTCAACAATAAGCAATAACTAGAATTCTGAAAATTAGTCTTTCCTCTAAAAATTTTTTAAATGTAATTTTCTAAAGATTCAGACAAGTAAACTCATCCATAAAGTCCAAAATTAGGAACAGAAATTTTTCCTTTTCTCAGTTGTTGAAGTTGGTTACAAATTTTAGTTAGCAAGAAAGAGCTGAAGGTGTATTTTAAGAGACAAATTTTCTAGGACAAAAAGTATCACTAGTAATGTTACTACCCCCTCACCTTTCTGAAAAGTAAGTGGAGAAAGTCTCTGAATGCCTATCTGCTGGAAAATTTTACAGATTAAAGACCTGTGATAATTTATCTGAACCTTGTCTGAATAGTAATGGAGTTAAGTGTAAAGTAGGACCCAGAAACTACAGGTTAAAACTGTCAATTGTAAACAATTCAAGGTCAGTTTTAAATTCGTTTCTACAAGATAAAGTAAAGCCATTTAAAGGATCTTCTACAATGTAATTAGCTTGCTACTAAGTGTCTCTTTATTTCACCCCCTGAAAAAACATCTGAATATTTCTTTCATGCAATTTGCTTAAGATATAAACAAATATTGCAACTTGTTTTAAAGCCTGAGCTCCCTTTTTAAGGATAAGGAAAAATGTCTCCAAATCATAAGGACATTGGCTTAACACTAAAAATAAATCTTTAGTGCTATAAATCTGATTCATTTTGTTATTCAAAAATGATTATCTGTGCTGGAATTCTGAGATGAAATTCGAGGGGCACGCTCTCTCCAAATGACTTTGTATTCATTTTTTAAATTCCATACCTACATTTACATAGTGCATTTTGTTTTTCCTGTTAGAAATAAAATAAGCTTTTTGAGGGCCGACAATCTCTCCATCTTCAGACCTTAGTACAATACCTGACACATAGTCAGCACTTAAAATGTTTGTTGATTTTTAGTGCTGAAAGGGATCCTTAGAATATCTTAGTCCAACCCCTGATTGACCTTAGAAGAGTAAACAGAGTGAAAAGATTAAGGGACTTATAGGAAGTCCTACTGTGGATTAGTGACAGAACAAGGATAAAAATCCAAGTCACCTGACTCCCTGGTCAGTTGTCTTTATAAAATGGCACTATGCTGTACTTTATTCAGATTCAATTAATTTTACTGATTGAATTATCTATTCCTGAACTACAAGACATCTAACTTCCACCAAACCACTTCTGTTGATCTTCCTGGGAAACAAGAGCCTTTAATGCAAATTTCTAAAATGTATTAGGAGAGAAAAGAGAATTTACAAAACACATATGACCATGCATCCAAAACAGCAACAACAACAAACCCATAAAAGTCAAATTATCTAGTATAGACATTTTTTAAACTGCCATCTTCTAGGCATCTACAGGACCATGTTAAAATGCTATAATTTCTCTAGAGTTTTAGTCTCCAATCATGAACTGCCTTTAGAACACCTGGGCACCTCAAATCCAACATGCCTCAAACAGATCTTAATTCTCTTTCTCCAAAATCTTTCCTCCACTCCACCCCTCTTTCCCAGCTCTTACTAGCAAGGGCACCACCCCCCTCCCAATCATCCAGGATCACAACCTTGGTGTCATCTTGGATTTTTCTATCTAACTCACACTAGCTAAACTGTTGTCAAATCTTGTTTCTCCTTCACTACCTCACCTGTGTGCATCCCTTTTCTCCACTAACACAGCCAACCACTCTAGTATAGATCCTTATCACCTTACATTTTTAAGAATATCAATTTACAAGATGTGGAGGATGGATTAGAAAGGAAAGAGATTAGAAGAGAAAATTCAAAATTCATTTAGGAAGCTATTGCTTCAGTCCAGGAAGGCATGAAATGGTATGGTTATAGTGATAGGGGAGAGAAGGGAACGGGGAAAAAAATGCTAAGTCTTAGAAACTGAGTGGATATTGAGAGAGGAATAAAAATAATAATAATAGCTAGCATTTATACAGTGCTTTTAAGTTCTCAAAGTGCTTTACAAATATCATTTCATTTGATCTTCACCACAACCCCTTGACATGCTACTGCGATTCCTATTTTACAGATGAGAAGACTGAATCACAGACTAGTAAAGTGAATTTCCAGGATTACAGAGTTATTAATTGGCATTCTCATTAAGTATCACTTTACTCATATTTGAACTTAGCTCTTCTTGATTCCGAGTACATTCATCAATAAGAGATAGAATATGGATGATAAACTTATAAAAGAAACTTAAAAAAGGAGAGCATTCAGACAAATAAGAACAGAACTACAACAGAGCAGTGTCACAAAGGTACCACAAGGAAAGAGTTGATAAGAGAAGGAAAAGATCAACAATGTCACTCAAAACAGAGAGGACAGGAAAGAGGAGGCCTGAGAAAAGATTAATGGATTAGCCAGAAAGATCATTGGTGACCTTGGAAAGAGCAGTTCCAATTTAGTGGTGAAAACAGAAGTCAATCTACAAAGAATAAAGGAAGTAAATGATGAGAAAGTACCTACAAAGGCAGATAAGGCACAATTTTTTTAAGGAGTTTTGTGGAAGACAGGAGAGATGTAGGAAAATTAGCTTTCGGAGTTATACTCCTAGGGGTTAAATAATGTTTTGCCGATCTTTGGAGAGTGTCATGTTTCTTTTACTAATGTTTTAATTATATCTGCAAAAGGGGCAAGGTGGATTTCCTTATAGGAAATAGAGAAATACTACTAGAAATTTTCAAGGAGAATGCTGGTGAGGCAGAAGGTAATCCTAAACTATATCAGGAAGATGAAGGACATGACACAAAGTGAGCAATCATATAGTAGGGTAAAGCTGGACTCTGAAAGGCCAGTAACTTCTCACATTTAAAATCATGGCAAAGTGGGCCCACTAGTTCTACCTGGACAGAACCTGGCAAGTGATGAGATGAGCCATTGTGGCTAATGACACCCTAATGAGAGACAGGCAGCCACTTACTATCTGGGGTTCTAAAGAGAACAAAAAGGATTATTTCCCCTAGGGCATCTATCTGGGGCATTGGAAGAAAGCATAAGTCTTATTACACCGACTTCCACTGTTGATTTTTAGTAATTCTTATGTGGAAGAATGTTACTGTTTGAAGCAGTTCAGAAAGCTGAAATTATAATAGCTAGCATTTCTACAACACTTTCAAGTTTGCACAATAGTACAGGTGGTGTTTTCTTCCTTGCTGCCAAATAAAAGTGGGAAGCACTTCAGAAAAGAAAGGAAAATTTAGAAAATGAAAATTTAGTTTATTAGGCAACATCTAAGAAAGGGATTTAGTTTCCATAGCTTAATTATAGATGCTTAATTACTGAAGGGTCTTGGTTTGGGATAGAATACATAAAGAAAATCAGTAAAAAAAAAAAAATTAGTCTCATGTCCTACAAATCTGATCAAGATTTTAACCAAAAAAAAAAGAGGGCAAAAACTGTCCTTATCTCTCTTCCAAGAAAGAATAACAATGGAAAAATATCAATAGAGAAGATCAGTAATCCACAAGAAGCAATAGTCCCAAAGACAGAAAGCTTTATAATTCATGGTTTAATCTATCTACAAATGCAAAAGATTTGGAGCACAAAAATGCAAAGTAAGGAGACAAATTCTATTTCATAAGTATCTCTGAGACTTGACAGGATCCAATCCAATCTGATCCAACAACATGTATTAACTTGCCAGTTCTTTCTCCATCTGCTAAAAGCAAAGTGGTTGATAAAGTCTACATCATTTTAACAACATTTTATTTTTTAAAATGCAGAATAGAAAAGAAGTTCTATTCTAAATCTGATTACGACCAAAAAGGAACACTTAGTACTAAGAAGAAGAAATGATATAGAATTTAAAAGTACATGATCATTAACTTTTTTAATGGTACATTATCAGGGTTTTGTCTTGTGGACTGTTTAGAATTGAGAAGACCATGGAGAAACTGTTAATAATACAGATGAAAATTAGTGTGTTTGTTATTGGTTCAGTCGTTATGTCATGTCCAACTCTTCATGATTATAGTTTTCTTGACAAAGTACTTTGCTATTCCCTTCAGTTCGTTTTACAGATGAGGAAACTAAGGCAAACAGGGTTAAGTGATTTGCCCAGGGTCACTCAGCTAGGATGTGTCTGAGGTTGGATTTGAATTCAGGTCTTCCTAACTTCAGCCCCAGTGTTCTAACTAATGTAGTACCTTGCTACTCTTTTAAAAATGTGTATTGAGTACTTTTTTTTCTGGAGGGAGGGGGAGAAGCTAGTTGTTAAACATTTACCAGTACTCCACTGTCTGCTCTAATCTATTCTTTAACTTTTCTTTTAAAAAAAATCAATTTCATCTTCTTTTCAGTTTCAAACTGTCTCCTTCCCATTCCTCACCCAATGAAAAAGCAAGAAAAATAAAACGCATTACAAATACATATAAGTATACAAAACAAATTTGTAGAGGAATCAGATTTGAACTTGAAATTTCATTTCATTTCAAAAACTTCAGATAAAGGATAAGCAGGTTCTGATAGCCTTTCATTAAGGAGTATTAACATAAAAAGGATGAAAAGTTCTCAAGAATGAAATTCTCTCTCTCTCTCTCTCTCTCTCTCTCTCTCACACACACACACACACACACACACACACACAGTGAGAGAGTGATAATAAGGAAGAAGAGAACTTAGAGATCTACTCTGAAATCTGAAAACAATTATGGATACAAACAGGGAACTGAGCAACAAGTTTCTACTTTCAAGTAATTAACAGGAGACAACAACCAAAGAACAGCATGCCCTTGTAAAAACAGTTTCAGAAGTTAAAGTTCAACAATGTGTAGCGGCCTAAGATGAACACAAAAGACAACTAGCACTTTTTAAAAATCTGTATTAGTGACAAGAAGATCATCAAAAAGAGGAAAGGCAGGACCAATCCTCAGAATATACAGAGAGATGATACAAGAGAGAAGTTAGCACAATATGAGTCTTGCAGGTTTCAGGTTCCTCCATTAGTGAATTCTGCAGGAGATATCCCACCAAGCCTATCATGGGGTCTCCCCCTCCATCTCTCAGCTTCTGCACCAGTACTCTCACAATGCCTTCCAGCTGCCAGTCTTCCTCTCATAATCACCTTGTGTCTGTTCTGTACAGACTTACACTTGTTCATGTTTTCAGTCCTTCAACCTCTGAGCTGTAGATTCCTGAAGGCCAGAGATGTTGGGGTTTTTTTTGTTTTGTTTTGTTTTTTGTTTTGTTTTTTTGTCTTAGTGTCCTCCCCAGTGTCTGGCAGAGAAAAGACACCAAAACATGCTTGTGGATGGATTAATTAGTGTGAGAATTCCATCTACAAATTAGATTGAAATCACAACTGCTTTGTAATTTAGGAGACAAAGTCTTAAAAAGAGGCTGGTACAGGCACAGAGCCAAGAAGTACCACAAAAGTTTGCCATACCTTTTCCTGACTTTGAATGAGCACAGTCCTGAATCCAGAGTCCAAATCTCTCCTTGGATCCGACCTAGATCAGCTATAAGTTTGATCACTGGAGAGTTATTTAATCTCTTTGCCTCAAAAGGTTGTTTAGAGGCTCAAATTATAAGATACTCTACAAACTGTAATGGGAAGAACTCAAAAATGGTTAACAATTGTTGAAACAGAGGATAATTGTGAAAATAGTAAGAAACCACCCAGATAACCACAATAAATTCAAGTCACCAGGACTGGATAAATAATATTCCAGGATCCTGAAAGAATTGAGAAATACGATTGTCTACCCCAATGCTGGCAATATCTGAAAAATTGTGGTGAACAAGAGAGTTGCTCAAAGAGAATGATGGTTTCCGTTTATTTTTAAAGAAAGACAGTGAATGGGGCAGCTAGGTGGTGCAGTGGATAGAGCACCACCCTTGAAGTCAGGAGGACCTGAGTACAAATCTGGTCTCAGACATTTAACATTCCCTAGCTGTGTGACCCTGGGCAAGTCACTTAACCTCAATTGCCTCAGCAGGGGGGGAAAAAAAAGTGAATGCAGTCCACAGAACACTCACCAATGAGCATGATAAGCTTGATGTCCATTCCTGGCATGATTATCTTTATCATTTTTGTTTATTACTAAGAATGGACTAGATCAAAGCTTCTTAAACTATGGGTTGTGACCCTATATGGGGTTGTATAATTGAATGTGGGAGGGTCATGAAAAATTTGGCAACAGTAAGAGTATGCCAAGATTTAATTATTTATATAAAAATAAACACATCAATCTCATTGCACATTTGCTTTTGCCTTTAATAAATGGTAAAATTACACACACACACACACCAAAAATTGTTTTAAAATAAATTTCTTTATGATTTATTATCAACAAATCCTAATTTATATACATCTACATAGCTGGAGTCATGTAAAAATTTCTCTGGTGAAAGATGACTAATAGTGTCTTCTCTAATTCAAGTTATTTTGATCCTATGATCCACGCAATAGCAGTACTGTTAACTTGGACTTTGTAATATTTTAAGTAAGGGAATAGACATGCTATTATTTTTCATAATACTTATATTAGACATTCATTCATAGGGGAAAAGAAAACTGCAGTTTTAGGATCCACTGGTTATACTTATTATTTATAAAATATGATTCACTTATGTTATTTCAGAGGATTTTTAATGGAAAAGATGAGGAATAAAAAGAATCAAAGAAAAGTCAATATCACTGATTATAAGGTTCAACAATAAAGACCATCCAGAAAGCAGGAATGATAAGCTGCAATAGGCAATATGCACCAGTTCGATGGCCTATTTCCATACTATTCCCAGAAGTCATCACCTAATAGAATAACCCTGCTGGAGAAGGGGGCTGTCAACCAAGTTAAGCCAGTCTCATGGAGGTGACTGGCATTCTGCAGCCCAAAGAGGAGGGGGCAGATTTTGTAGGCTGTGACCTCAGGTAGGAGTCCTAACTCTTTGGGCAAAGGTTTCTTCCGTGAAATGAAGAAGCTGGATCGATGGCCTTTGAAATGCTTGTCTAGCTCTAGATCAATGGTGGCTATCACAAAATAACAAATTTAACTCCCTTCCCCCAAAAAACAGCTAAACAGGAACATCAGAAATCAGTGTCAAATAACAGTATAGTATAAAAACAGACAGTATAATCAACAGTGTCTCTCTTTTTAGGAATTATCAGACTCAAAAAAAATTATTTGGATAAAAAGTAGCTTTAAGATTCCTGATGAAAAATTTACCATAACTGTAGGCTGAATATTAGCATATCTGCTATTTTTCTTCCAGTAGAGGCACTTTTCACATAATAAAAAGGAAGGGTTGGGAGAACTTAATGACAAAGTACTTTTTTTCTCCTTAGAGGTGCAGCACTGGTATTTAAAAAAAGAAAGAAAGAAAAGAAAAGAAATGGTGGTTGTAATACTATTTTTCTCTTACA
>JAJPUD010004761.1:69447-141175 GCA_023553655.1 Myrmecobius fasciatus | reverse complement strand
AAAAAGGGAGGGAGACAAAGAAGGAAAGGAAGGAAGGAAGAAGAGAAGGAGGGAGGGAGGGAGGAAGGAAGGAAGGGAAGGAAGGAAGAAGGGAAAAGAAAAAAAAGAAATGAGATTTCATCTGATATAACTTTTTTAACTTTTTGGTTTCATTTAAAAATATCCAGATGGTTCTTAATTTATCCAAATTTAACTTTACATAAAGAAATCTATCTGCCTTCCAAAAAAACCCACTTAATTTTATCATACAGTACTATGCTCTTCCTCTCTGCTCTTGCTCCTAAGTTCAGTACTCTACATTCTATAACCATTCCATCTACAACCAAATATACACAAAACAAAACAAAACAACCCCAAAGAACCCTTCAAGTAAATGCAGAACAGAGTCCAGGAGATATTGCCACTAGACTGGAAACTGGCTTCAGAAGTCCAACACCAATGAGAGAGGATACCTTTGCCAGCTTCGCCTACCCACCTGTGCTGCCCATCCTCTCTGCATGTCTGCCCCAGTGTGTTCTTCTACTCAGTTCTGGCCAGGCCTCATGTGGCTAGCCTTGGCCCAAGTATTCTTATTTTTTAATTTTTATAATTATTAGTAGTATTTAATCTATAAGTTTTTTTCAATTCTCCCAATTACATGTTAAAAAAAACAGCCTGTTTTTGTTATACAGTACATTCATTTTTTAAAATATATTTTCTTATGAATCATGATGGGAAAGAAAAAACAGAACAAAAGGGAAAAACCAAGAGAGGAAAAAAAACAGAAGAAAAAGGGGGAAAAATGAAAATAGCATGTGTTGATTTATATTAAGTATCTATAATTCTCTCTCTGGATGTTGATGTCATTTTCCATCCAAAGTTTATTGGGATCGTCTTAGATCACCAAAACGCTAAGAAGAACCAAGTCTATCATAGTTGCTGCGTAAATTGTTTTCCTGGTTCTGCTTGTTTCACTCACACCAGTTTGTGTAATCTTTCCAGGCCTTTATAAAATGAGCCTGTTTATCATTTTTATAGGACAATAATATTCCATTACTTTCATATACTATAATTTATTCAGCCATTCCCCAATTGATGAATATCTCATTTTCCAAAACGAGTTGCTACACTTTTCCCTCTTTTATGACCTCTTTGGAATACAGAACCAGTGATGGCACTAATGAGTCAAAGGGTATGCATAGTTTTATGGCCCTTCAGGCATAGTTCCAGATTGCTCTCCAGAAAGGTTGGATCAGTTCACAACTCCACCAACAATGTATTAGTGTTCCAGTTTTCCCACATCCCTTCCAACATTTATCCTTATCTTTTCGTGCCCTCTTAATTACAGAGGTGTGAGGTGGTACCTCAGAGTTGTTTTAATTTGCATTTCTCTAATCAACAATTATGCAAGAGCATTTTTTTTTCATATGACTAGGTGGTTTTAATTTCTTCATCTGAAAACTGTTTGTATCTTTTGACCATTTATCAATTGGGGAATAAATTGAAGTCTTGTAAATTTAATTTAGTTCTTTATAGACTTGAGAAATGAGGCCTTAATCATTGACAGTGGCTGTAAAAAATTTTTCCTAGTTTTCTACTTTCCATCCTATCTTGGCTGAATTGGTTTAATTTAATGTAATCAAAGTTGTCCATTTTGCACTTCATAATGTTCTCTAGTTCTTCTTTGGTCACAAATTCCTCCCTTCTCCAAAGATCTTATAGGTAAAGTATTAAATCTTTATGTCTAAATCCTAACTTATTTTGGTACAGGGTGTGAGATGTAGTTCTATGTTTCTAACATATTATTGTCCATTTTTCCTAGCAATTTTTGTCAAATAATGAGTTCTTATCCCAGAAGTTGGAATTTGGGGGTTCATCAAATACTAGATTATTAAAATCATTGATTATTGTGTCATGTATATCTATCCTATTCCACTGATCCACCACTCTACTACTTAGCCAATACCATATGGTTCTGATGACTGCTGCTTTATAATATAGGTTTGGGTCTGGTACAGCTAGACTGCCATCCTTTGCAATTTTTTCCATTAATTCCCTTAAAATTCTTGATCTTCTGTTCTCCAGATGAATTATTACTTTTTCTAGCTCTATAAAGTAATTTCTTGGCAGTTTCACTGGTTCAACACAGAACAAGTAGACTAATTTAGGTAGAATTGTCATTTTTATTATATTAGCTGAGCTGATCTGAACAATTGATATTTTTCTAATTGTAGATCTGACTTTATCTGAGTGAAAAATGTAATTGTGTTCGTATAGTTTCTGTTTTCCTTGGCAGGTAGACACCCAAATATTTTATTTTGATTACAGTTATTTTAAATGGAATTTCTCTTTCTATTTCTTGCTACTGGGTTTTCTAAGTAACATATAGAAATGCTGATGCTTTGTATGGGTTTGTTTTATATTCTGTAACTCTGTCAAAGCTGTTAATTATTTCAAGTAAACTTTTGGATGATTCTCTAGATTCTCTAAGTAAACCATCATATCACCTGCAAACAGTAACACTTTTATCTCCTCATTCCCTACACTAATTCCTTTTAATTTTTCTTATTGCTAAAGCCAACATTTTTAGTACAACACTAAATAATAGTGGTGAAAATGGACATCCTTGTTTCACTCCTGATCTTACTGGGAATGCATCTAGCTTCTCCCCATTACAAATAATGCCTGCTGATGGATTTAGATGCTGCTTATCATTTTAAGAAAACTCCTTTATTCCCATGCGCTCTAATATTTTTCAAAGGAATGAGTGCTATATTTTGTCAAAAGTTTTTTCTGCATCTATTGAGATAATCATATAATTTGTTAGTTTTGCTACTGATATGGTCAATTATGTCAATAACTATCTTTATATTGAACCAGTTCTGCATTCCTGGTATAAATCTCACTTGATCATAGTATATTATCTTGCTGATAAGTTGCTCTAATCTCTTTGCTAACATTTTATTTAAAATTTTTGCATCAACATTCATTAGGGAGATTACTCCATGAATAATTCACAGTATATAGCATCAAGGTCATTTAATTTGAGAATATCAGGGGCAGTAGGTGGCACAGTAGATAGAGCACCAGCCCTGAAATCAGGAGGACCTGAGTTCAAATCTGGTCTCAGACACTCAGACGTTCCCTAGCTGTGTGACCGTGGGCAAGTCACTTAACCCCAATTGCCTCAGCAAAAAGCAAAAAGCAAAAAAAATCAGATTAAAAAAAACAAAAAACCCCAAAACAAAACAAAACAAATTTGGGAATATCAGTGTCAAATTTAGCAATATAAAAGGGTTGAAACTATAGGAATTGTGAGCTCCACTTAATCTGAAGATTCTACAATTCTATGAAAGAGAGAGGCTATGAGTATAAATTATAAGCCTCTATGCAGAAAAACATGTCTAAATAATAGCACTGATAGTGAAATATGGCTCAAGCTTACTATATAAAAACATCGTAGACTGGTAACGAGAGAAAATTACTTACAAAAACAAATAAAATGGCATAAAAATTGATTCAATGATAAAACACATAAGTAGGACAGAGAACAACAATATATTATTCCCTGTAAAGGATGTTTGAATTAGAAAGGATTGACTTGCTATGCTGGTCCAACTTTTTTTTTCCCCAGAGAGGCTAAAACCAGATAGCTATACCTGAACCAGAATGTGCTATTCCTTCTCATTTCAGCTAACATTTATATAAACCTTCCCACTTCCCTATTAAAAGCATCAATGTGTATCAAGGTACAGTTGGATTCTTCATTGCTTTACAAAATGCATTCAAATTTGGAAAATAAATAGTTCTTGAAATAAGTTCTTGTGCAAATTATCACTCCTTAACAATACAAGACAAATCTTCAAAGACTGCCGTGACTGACAGTCATTCTTTGAAAGACTGTGGTGAACAGGAAGAGTACTATTCATCAGACTGGATAATGCCCTGGTTTCAAAAACAGCAAGAGATCAGATCCAGTGGACTTGGTTGTAGATACAACAGCAAAATTCTAGAACCTACTGTTAAAGGAATAGTGAGTAAACACCTAGCAAAGGAAAAAGGAGTTGGGTGGAATGATTTCATCATAAAGAGAAAATGCTCAATTAGCCATTTCCTTTTCTAACTGTCCTACTAGTTTGCTTGATTAGGGGAATGCTGTAGATCGAGTTTGTCTAGATTTTAGGTGAGCAGTTCACAAAAACTGTCAAACCATTCTTGTGTAAAAGATATAGCAATATAGGCTAGATAAATAGACAAATGGGTGGATTTGGAACTAACCACTTGGCTAGATTCAAAGTGCAGTAAGTTTGGAAAGTCATAACCAGCAGAATGACCCTGGCATCTGCATTTATTCCTAGGCTGTTTAATAGTTTTATCAATGACTTAAAGAAACAGATATATCCCTTCATTAGACAAGCAAGCATATAAAAAACACCAATTTTGTTCCAGGTCTTGTGTTGAGAATATGGAATATGAACAGAATTAAGAGGTTTTTATAACATACCCATTATATCTACAGATAATAAAAATTGGAAAGGGAAGCTAACACAATCAATTAGAGGAAGGAACCTCCAAACACACTGCTAAAATGTAAGAATGATACTAGTAATTTAAATTTAAATTTTATTTAAATTATCATTTAATTAATAATTATATATAATATAAATTATAAAAATTAATAATTAGATTATTTAAATTTAATAAGAATAAACACAAGGTCCTATATATTTGCTATGCTATGAGAATAATGAGAGAAATTTGGTTAGTAATTCATCTAGAAAAGATCTCAGGATGGATTAAAAGTCCATGGCTCAACAATGTGATACAGCAGTTAAAGAAGTTAATGCAATTAGGCAATGTAAAAAAAAAAAATGTGTCCTAGAATAGGGAGGTAACAGTTTTGCTGTTTCTCTGTCTCCCAAGTAGAATATCTGCTTCAATTCTGTATTTTAGGAAGGACAACGATATACCAAAAAAATGCCCAAAGGAGGACAATCAGGAGGGTGAAGAGGCTTATATTCAATGAACCGTGAAAACTGACTGAAGGCAGTGGAACTATTTGACCTGTCAAAGAAAGACTTAGAAGGCACAAGTTAGCCATCTTCAAGGATTTGAAAATGGAAAAAGGACTTGTTTTCAGGCATGAGAAAATAGAACTTGAAATAGGAAGTCTAAAAGGCAATGAGGTAAATTATTAGAAGTGTTCAAAAGTGGAATTCATTGGCTCAGAAAGTGATTGATTTCATCTTGGAGATCTTCAAGAAAAGGCTAAATGACTACTTGCCAGGCTTATCCCAAAAGTATGAGTTGGACCAGATGGCCTCAGAAATTCCTTTGTATTCTGCAGCCTTTGGTGAGCCTTTCTTCCAAACCCTTCATTTTATGGAAGAGAAAAGGAAGGACAAGCAAGCACTTTGCTCAAGGTTATCCAGATAGTGAGAAGCAAGAGCCAGATTCTGAGCCTAGGTCTTGATTGCAAACTCATTTTCCTTTGCATTCTACCACTCGGCCTCTACTGTGATATGGTGTCTAAAATATGGACAGTGAAGTCTGTTAAATACTTTAATACTATGTCATACAATTGTGCAGCTGTACTCATTTTAATCCATTCTGGAAAGAATCTCACATAAAAATAATACTTTTCTTTGGGTCATTAGGGCTTAACAAATATATAAGTTCAAAAGAATATCATTAAAAGTGGTCTTTTAGTATATCGGTAAAGGAAAGGATTAAAAAATATTGACACTTTAACAGTAACATTCTCTAAATTTTCCTGAATAAGCTTAAGATAATATTTAAATCAGACTGTAAAAAAAAATCTCTGTTCTCACAAAAAACAATAAACCACAAAAAGTAATATGAATTTTCTCAGTTTGAAGGCCAAATAAAAACAGATCCTGAGATAATACCCGAATTAATATAAAATTTAAGAATTTGGAAACCTAGAAAGATTTCCACTCTCAAGAGTAACCCAGCCAACTCAAACAAGTATCATTTGTATTGTTTAGATTCAACCTACACTAGTGGTTCCCAAAGTATAAAGTGGGAACCTCTGGATATCCCCAAGACTGTCAGAGGGAGGGTCACTAAGGTCAAAATTATTTTCATAATAATGTGAAGACTTTTAATTTCTAACATTGTAAATATCGACAAAAGCTCGTTGTAAAGGTCTTCCATAATTTCTAAGAGTGTGAAGAGATCCTGGGACCAAAAGGTTGAGAAACATTTCCCTCTAAGTTCACATATGATCAGTGAATTAGTCATAACGCCATCATTGTCAAAAGTCAGAGACATTAAGAGGCAGAGATGAAAGAGCACAGCATTCCAGATATGTGGGACAGCCAGGGAAAAGGTACAGCACAGTTGTTGCTGCATGACTGTAAAGCATGAGAGATTAAAGGTAGATATGTAGATCTAGAAATCATCTGTTTAAAAATTACAACTGCACATATGAAAAACGGTGAGATCACCAAGTGAGATATTATACAGTAACAAGGAAAAGGGAACCAGGGCAGAGTTTTGAGAATGCCAATAAGTTAGTGGGAGTGACATGAATGATGAACTATCAAAGGAGGCTGAGACAAAGCAGTGGGCCAAATAGGAAAACCAGTATAGATCAGTGCCACGAAAACCTAGAGAAGCAAGACTATCCAGAAGATGATCCAGTGTCCAGTGCCACAATGAGATTAGGGAGGAATAGGATCAATTAGCAATGTTTAAAATTCAGTGGTAATTTTGGGAAGGGCAGCTCCAGTTGAATGATGAGGCTCAAAGCCAGACTACAGATGATTTAGAAGAGAAAGAACTGAAGAGTGATAGGGTGGAAGCACTGAATGCAGACTACTTTTTCAACATCTTTGGCAGTGAAAAGAAGGTATGATGTAGAATGTTAGATTAAGGAAATAGAAGGCTAGAGAAGTCTGGCCAGGAAAATAAGACATTTATATGAATAGAGGAATTGGCAGAATTCCAGACTTTGGAAAGTCAAATATTTAGAATTGGAAAGCAACCAGGATAATTAAGAACATTGGGTCTATGCCACATGTGCATTGGTTTATCAAAAAATATATATATAAATATTTAGTATGTACTTCTACTCAAGGCAGACACTGTCCTAGGTGCTAGGAAAGCAAAGACTTTAAGTAAATGGTCCCTGGCCTCAAGAATATTATGTTCTGTTGGAGAGAAACAAGATAAACTTGGGTAATTGCAAAATATACTCTAACTATAACTTCACAGAACCTGGAGTTCATTCCAAAGATGCACAGAACCAATCCAAACCTGTCTGACTATCTTGGGCAACTTTCATCTACGTTCTGCAAACATTTAACTCCTGGGGGGCTTTCCTTGCTTTCTCCTGATATTGCAAGGGCATCAGTGGAGTACTCTGGCAGTTCCCCTATTATCCATCTTTTTCCTTTTCTCATAAAATGTTCTGACCAGCTCTCCAGGCCGTCCTCCTGACTCTCCAGCCTTCCTCTATCCTGCCAGAGAAATCTTTTCACTCTGGCAGCTCATACTGCTCTTTAACTTCACATCCCAGAAGTACCCTTTGCCTCTGACACCTCTCTTCTGATGAGCTTCTTCCTCCCAGAAGCTCCACTTTAAGGAGGATGCCCAGGCTGACCGTGCCCGCATCCCTGTAAAGCCTGAACTTCTGACTCACCAGACTTTCTCGATTAAGGCCTCCCACTGCTTTTCAGTGAAGTTTTATATACTGGCTTCCCCATTTAGAATGCAAGCTTCTTGAGGGTTAAGGCCCTCTTTCTTTCATCTTGTGTGTCAATTCCAGTGCTTAGCACCTAATGCTTGGTGACTAGACATCAGACACTTCCATCCTTCAGAGCTGCTCCTATTAAAAATGCTTACACCTTCATGTGTACTTTCCTATGGCCTTCTAGTGGGAGGCTCATTTTTGAGCCAAGGGTATTCCAATTTGCTGCCTTAGGGGACTACCAGTAAAATATTTGTACTGAAAATGATGGGAAGTTTGGGGCAAGTGTTTTACAATTTTCTGAAGCAATTCAATCTGTTGTATTACATGCACAGGGTTTTCGTTTTGCTTAGTTTGGAGGTCAGGAAGAACAAGAACATGCTGATGAGAGCATCTGCAGCTCAGGAACTAGAACAGGTCTTGGGCTTCATTTTGGAGAGGGCGCTTGAGTCAAACCCTGAAGGAAGTCAGAGATTCTTTTAGTGAGGGGTGAGGAAGGTCTAGGCACAGACCAGTGAAGAAATGTCCAGCACAGAGTAGACAGAGCAAATAGAACTAAGGGTATATAACATAAAGGGAAGACTATTGGGGAAATAACGGCCCCCTTCAAGTACCTGAAGAGGGTCATCTGGAAAAGTCAGATTTGTTCTGTTTGGGCCCAGAGAGAGCTGCCTATACTCTATCCTCCTAACTGTTTGAACCCAAGCTCTGACTCCTAAGAACCCAGGGTGCCAAACCATTTCCGAATTCCCTGGCCACCTTCATGGCACACCAAACTATTCTTAAGGACAACCCTACTCTCCTCTGTCCCTCCCCCACTTTTAAAACTCTAATGCTCATTTCAGTAATCAAGTCAACACTATCATTCCTCAGACAGTCCACTGGTTGCTTGTAAGGCTCTATTCACTTTCTCTATGACTTTCCAGACCAAATCATCCCATCGATAGCCCCCAATTTCCTATATGAGATGGCTTCCTTTATTGGAATATTAAGTTCCTTGATAGTAGGATCTTGCTTGCTTGCTTAGATTTATATTCCCAGTCCTTAGCACAGTGCCTGACATATAGTGTATGCTCCCTAATTGCTTTTTCATTTAATTTTTATTAATTCAATGGTACAAACTACAAAGAGGCAAAGACAGCCCTGAAGTACATGGAATAACTTAACAAGCAATGCTGCCCCAAAGTAGAATTGGTTAGCTTAGGAGACAGTGGATTTTCCTTCATTATATCTGCATGTCCATTTCCTGGGCATGGTGGAGTGGTACTTTAGGTATTAAGTGGATTATATAGTTACTGAGATCTCTTCCAATTCTGAAATAAAAGACTTTAGAAGTCATCTAATCCAAACGTATTTTTACAAAAGAGGCAATTGAGAACCTAGAGTGCCCATAGTCCTACAGATAGTAAGGGACCAAAAAAATATTTGAACCCAGATCATCAGATTCTAAATACAAGATTCTTTCTATTATACCATATGCTTCTCAAATGAACCAGAGAGATGGAACTGGTCAAACTAATCTAAAGAGAACCAGGAGGGAGAAGGGACAAATGACCTGTTAGTAGAATAAGTTCCAGGCAGAAGACATACTTCTTCCTCCAAGACAAGCTGGGTTGAAAAAGAGATGCTTTAAACACAGAGAAAGATGAGAGACCTTATATAGAATGGCCTCCATTTCAGGGGGGGAAAGGCAAGGTAACCTTGGGGGGGAAAGTGAGACAGGGCTGAAGCCGCATGAGCTGAAAAGATCTGGAATACTGCAGAGACAATGCCAGTGAGTACATTTTTGAATGACAACGACCCAACCGTCTCTTTATAAATGATGAATATCCATAGTGGGAGGCTTGGGTCCACATCTAATTTGGAATGTCTAACACTACCCTGAGATCTAGGCTATTGAATCTGTATCTTGAAAAAAGGAACAGAAGTGGGGCAAACCTACAGCACTATAATAAATAGCAGAATGAATATAAGTACCAATTCTACTGTCAGGAAAAATTCTCAAGTAAATCCATCTGTTTTTAAGGAAAATAAGTCATTATCTGGGGAAAAAAATTTAATGAAACCCAAAGAGTATCTGCTTGTTTAAATACAGCTAGAATCTTTGTATTAGTCTTGGTTATCTTCTTCTGAACTGTCTGATGTCTCTTCCAAATTCTCCTATCTTTATTAGCATTTAACATCTCAATCTACCAGTGGTTTATATGAATTTTGATATCATATGGATAAATGACATTTTGTCCTGCCTCTGTTCAACCACATGTAATTAAAGAGAATTCTTCACCATGGTGTTTAAAAACTATAGCACATGTAATCTTCTACTGTGTACTAAAGCACAACCTGTCAAAAATTTATGTGATTCTTCAAAAATGTTTTTTTTTTACTTCTATAGTCAAATACCTTCACCTACTGCTAGCACTTCTTCACCAAAAATTCTCATCTTGAAACCTTTCAATTTGACTTCTATCCACTGTCATGTCTTAGAGTAAGTACCTTCTCCTCAGAAAATTCAATGTTCTTTATCAATGAACATTTTTAAACACTCAATATGGTATTGGATATACAATTTGATACCAAAAAATTATGCATTCCTGTCCTCAGGGGCATTTTACTTTCCATCCAATTACCAGTCAGGTCCTTTTGCCACCTGGTTGGTTGCTGCCTTTTTTTCCCCACAGGCACTTCTATGTGAATATCCCCAAATCTCTTTCATGACCTCTCTTTTGCTCACCTCTCTAATATCTTGGTGATCTCATCATCTCCAGTAGCATCTTGTACATCAATTAGCATCTTCTACATTGATGAGGCTCCTCCATATGTACATATTTTCTGTCCTGGTTGCTTTCCTGAGCTCCAATCCCATGTCATCCACTACCTTTGAGATAACTGGATGACAGATGTTACATAGGCATCTCAAAGTCAGATGATACCCAACTAAATTTAATCTTTTTCTCAGCAAATCCTCCCCCTTCTAAACAGTTCTAAAACTGAATATAGTACCACTATCCTTCTAGTCACCCAAACTTGCAAGTTCAGTACCATGTTTCACTCACCCTATGCAGCAAATCCACTGCAAAATCTTGTCATTTATGTACCCCTTTCTTCCTTCACAAAGTCACCAGCTTCACTTAAATTGTCTTTATTTCTCATCTGGATTATTATAAAAGCCTCCTAATTGGTCTCCCTGCCTCATGTCTCTCCCCATCCAATCCATCCTCCACTTGGCTGCCAAAGCCATCTGCATTCAGAGAAGGAACTATAGAGACTGAATTTGGACAAAAGCATAATATTTTCATTTTTTTTTCTTTTTTCTTGTGGTTTTTGCCTTTTGTTTTGATTTTTCAAAATCATTTATGTTTAAAATGATTATACATGTACAACCTATATCAGATTGCTTGCTATCCTGGGGAAAGAAAGAGAAAAAAAATTGGAACATAAAAATGAATGCTGAATATTCTCTTCATATATAATTGGAGAAAATAAAATACTATTAAGTGAGAAAAAGTAAAAATAAAATAAAGCACAAATATGATCATGTCAGGAGCCCCACATCCCCTGACTCAATCAACAATAGGAGTTCCCTCTCACCTCCAGAATCAAATATATAGTCTTCCATTTGGCATTCCAAGTCCTTCATAATCTGCCTTTCTACTGTTCCAGGCTTCTTTTATCTTAAACCCTCTAAACCTATGCCTATCTATATACAGTGTATTTTGTGGTTCAGTGGCACTGGTCTCCTTGAAATTATATGAACACTTTCTCTCGTGGGCTTCTGGTATTTTTACTGGCCATCCCCCAGGCCTACAATGTTCTCACTGTTCAATTCCATCTCCTCTGGCTTATCTAGCCTGCATTTTAGCTTCATGACTACTCTGTCAAGAAGTATGCGATGTGTTTCATCTTTATTCCTTTAGATTTCTGATTTATCATAGTATTGATCTATTTAAAAATCTTTCAAAGTTGTTTTTCTCTACAATATTGTAGCTGTATACATTTTTCTCCTAATCTTGCTCAGCCCCACATTAGTGCATGTCTTCTCCATTTCCTCTGAAACTCTCCATTTCACAATTTCTTACAGCACAATATTATTATATTACATTCATAGCCCAAAATTTGTTTAGTGATTACTAGGAAGATATCCTTTACTTTCCAAATTTTAACTACTATAAAAAAGCTGCTAAAATGTTTTTATGTAAATAGATTTTTTTAAAATGTGTCTCTGATTTCTTCATAGGTGTGGACCTAGTTGTGGTAAACCAGGGCCCAAATTTAATAACTTTTGGGAAAGTTCCAAATTGCTCTTCAGAATGGTCAGACCAATTCACATCCATCTGTGTGTGCGTACATCCATCCACAGCCTCTCTAACATTTACATTTTCCTCTTTTATCATCTTTGTTAATCTGATAAATATAAAATAGAACCTCAAAGCTGCATTAATTTGCATTTTTCTAATTTCTCAGTGATTTGGAGCATTTTTCCACATAACTATTCCTTTGAAAACTACCTGTTCATGTCCTTTGGCCACTCATCTATTAGTCTTATAAATTTTCATCATTTCCATATCTACACACACACACACACACACACACACAAACACACACACACACACACACTCCAGTCCAGTGGCAAGATATAAAACAAAACAACTGGAGATGGCCCTGGATTCAGTGGGAAACTGTTGCACTTTTGAGTTAAGGTCTTTTTAACAGGTCTCAGTTTGATTGAAGCAATGCCCAATCAGCGATTAAGGTTAGGTAAGAAATGAGGCAGACAATATTTTAACATAATTAACATGTAGTGGATATCCTGCCATCTAGGGGAGGGGTGGGGAAGTTGGGGGGAAAAATTTCTAATGGAAAGCTATGTAAGTGTTATTGTTGAAGAATTACCCACACATGTTATGCAAATAAAATAAAATTTTAAAAAAAAAACTGGAAAAAAAATTAATGCAAATATAACTATAGATAAAACAATATAAATGGGTTAAATAACTGACTTTTCAAATAAAATAAAAAATAATGATAAAAAAAAAAAAAGAAATGAGGCAGAAAGAGGCTGGTGACTTTGCCCAGCCTTCTCTCATCTAAATCCAATCCATCACATTCCAGAGGTCACAGTCCTCTTCAAGAACAAAGGACAAACAACAGCTTCTGAGACTAGGAGTAGGAGCTGCGCCCCCTGCTGGCAGTTGGGCCACATAGCTCCTTTCCTTTTCTTTCTTCTTTCTTTTCCCTTGCTTCTGTCCACACTAGGTATCATTCCCTTATCTGCGGGTGCTCTGCCCAAAGGCAAGTAAGTTTTGGTCATTAAAATCTTGCAAGATATCTTAGGATTTATAGGTAAGATCATGTCTTAAACCCAATTCACTCCGGCTCTCACTGAAGTCCCAGGCCAACCCGAGTTGGTCACCTTTGGGGCCCAGATTGCCTCATACTGAATGTAAATACCAATTGTAGCAGTTTTGGCCAGAAAGCCTGAGGGTCTTTGGACTAGGTAAAAGAAGCCTTTCTCCGCCTCATTTCTTAGCCTTAATCACTGATTGGGTCTTACCTCAATCAAATTGAGACCTGATAAAGACTTCAGCCTAAAAAGGCCCAGGTCTCCCACTGCATCCAGGTCCTCTTCAAGAATGACGCACAAACAACAACAAAAACCGACTATATCTAGTTAGCTACATATATCTATTTACATATATATACATATACGTGTATATATATGTGTGTGTGTGTATCTTGGTATAATACTTATTGCAAGGATTTTTTTTCTGTTACCTGGGGACATTTTTTTTTAACTACATTAGATTAGTCTGCAAAGAAGTTTTATAATTTTATATAAATAACCTAATTTTTTTTTATTTTACCTTCTGTGATTCTAACAATAGTTAAGTAATGAACTCTTTCCCTAACCAGAGATTTGAAAGGTTCTTTATTATTTGCTTCTCTAATTGATGATTTTGTTTTTATATTTAGGTCATGTATCCATTTAGCATTTATCTTGGTGTATCTAATAAGGTATTAATCTAAATCTAATATTTCCCAGTGTGCTGTCCAGTTTTATGACAATTTTTGCCAAGTACAGAGTCCTTCCCCCTAAGAATTGGGGTCTTCAAATTTATCAAATACTAGGTTATTGTGTTTGTTTTGTATATTATGTACCTTACTCTGTTCCACTGACCAAACTCTTTTTAAAAAATACTACCAAATCATTTTAATGCTTACAGCTTTGTAGTGTAGCTAAAGATCTGGCACTGATACGATCCTTTTCTTCCCACTTTTTATCATTATTGAAATTATTGATCTTTTATTCTCTCCACATACATTTCATTATTCTAACAAAACAAAATTTTCTTTTGGGAGTTCTGATGGATTAAAATTGAATAAGTAAATTAATTTAAGTAGTGCTGTTATTTTTAGTATATTAGCTTGACCTACTCAGGAGCATCAGTATTTCCAATTATTTAGGTCTGAATTTGTATAAATTATATAAATAAATATTGATATAATTATAGTACATTGATACACTGATTATATTGACATAATCACCTAATTTGATCCTTAGTGTTGCTAATATGATTTATTATTTTATATTCAACTTGAAGCCACCACGATCATAAAGGATACCCATTCCTCAACCAGAACATGTTATAACCAGACCCTGTCAAGGCACAGACACCTTCTACCAAGCCTCAGAGACAGAAATATATACTACGTGTTGAAATTATATTTTTGTCATTTAATTAGATCCTCTATTATTCATTCTATTTCATACTGATCTTGCTGACCTTTAAGCTGTTATTTATTAATTCCTAAAAAGGTTCACAGAAGCATAATCTCAGTATTAAAAGGGATCTCAGAAGACATCAAATCCAAACCTTAATTTAGAAAGAAGATCTTAAAGAGTATCCCTATTGCAGTAGAATAGAGCTAGAGATTTGTCAACAGTCATAGCCAACCTAGAAGCTGTACTATTAAAACAGGCTTGTGATGACATTTAGAATGACTTGTTTGGGTCTGAAATCATCATTTCAGACGCATGGGGAATTTTCAGCATGGAAACTTCTTCTACCAATGAAGGTGGATGACTCCATCATTTAAGTCTTTGAGAATCCCACAGGGCACTAAGAATTTGAGTAACTTACCCATAATATGGCTAATATGGCAGAGGAAAGACTTGAAGGCAGAACTTTCTAACTCCAAGGATAGCCAACTATCTACTATGCCAGACAGCCTCTCTAAGTAGAATGTGACTTGGGCTATCCAAAAAAAAAAAAAAAAAAAAGTAATATAGTGAGATTGGTATCAGGGAGGGAAATCACCAGTCTAAAACTTTCCATTATTGTCCTGGGTGAGTTTTCAAAGATGCTGCTCACCCCTTCTTTGAGGATTATCAAATTTGGTGTTTTTTATCTCACTAAGAGAGATTCCTCCAAAAGATATTCTAGAGTGGGGATGGCCAACAACGGTCAGAGGGCCAACCCCAACCCAACTACTTAAGAAGTGGGGGTAGAGAGATGTAAAACTGACTTTTACATTTGCAAATATACAAAAACTTTCTTTTTTCTCAATAGTATTTTGTTTTTTCAAATACATGTAAAGAAAGTTTTCAGCATTCATTTTTTATAAGATTTGGGGTTCCAAATTTTTTCTCCCTCCTTCCCAATTACTTCTCTGCTCCCCCAAGCAATATGATAAAGGCTATATACATACAATTCTTTTAAACATGTTTCCATATCAAACGTATTAAAGCTTATTTGAAAATGTCAAAACTTTTCCCCTTCCCACTCATCGAAAGTGAGTTCGTCAATCCTCTGCTCCAGAAAAATCATAATCAATCCATAACTATTTTCTGAAGTAACTTTAAACATAGATGATTTGCAAATGTTCTGTCAAATATTCTTAATATGGAATGATTTCCTAAGCCTACCTATGAATAAGGTACTGAAGCATCTGTCTTCTGTAATCTCTATTTAAACAAAATTAAATTCCCAAGTTTGTTATTATCTAAAAGACTAGAATAGCCAGGGAAATTTTTAAATCTCAAGATGTCTGGGACAGCTAAGTGGTACAGTGGATACATCACCTCTATCAAATCCAACTCAGTCATTTGACACTAACTAGCTGTGTGATCCTGGACAAGTCACTTAACCCCAATTGCTTTGTTTCCCATTCCTCAAAAAAAACAAAAAAAAAAAATCTAAGATGTCACCAATTCATGTTTCAAATTCTGAATTCGGCTAATATATTTACTTAATTTAACATTTGTTAAACTGGATGAATTCTTTGTCATTTTAAATTAAACAAGGTCTAAGCAGTCACATTTACAAAATAAGGCAATAACAATAGAGATGAAAAGGACAACAATGGCTTTGTCTAGTCTTAAATCTGTTACTTGTTCTTTTAAACATGAGTTATGTTTATTATGAGTTGGACCAAAATATCTTACCAACTTGCACCTGTGTACTTGATGCATATGTAAAATATCAAGCTTTATTGATTTATTTATTAAAAATAAATTAAACAACTCATTCAATTCACAAAGACTTTCTTCAACAATATCAAAATGTCACTCAGACTTGATGAGTATAAAATCCTAAATGTATGACAAGGAAAAACAGAGACTGATGATTTCGAGCTTACGGTAGGTTACATTGAGCTAGTAGATGAAGGCAGTAACTACAAATATCTTGTCTCTTCCAAGCAGGACACATCAGAATAAAAAAAGAACTCAAAAAATCATAAATGAATGCATGAAGAGAATTACTGATATTTTGAAAACAAATAGGAAGATCAAATACATTTATATACTGCTTTGGACTTTTAAAAATAAACTATAGATTTTAAAAGCAGCCAAACAAAAGAATACATGATACAAAAACTTAACAGGGCCCTAAAGCAATTATTAAAAAAAAATTAAAGTTTCTACATCCAAAAGGAGAAATGAGGACTTGGAGACATCTGTAAAACATGATAAATAGGTAAAAAAACAAAAACAAAAACAAAAAAACCCTAAAAACTAAACAAATACTTTTGGAACAAGATAGGTCTCTGTCAAGATGGTGAAGTGAAAGATCACAACTGTTAAACCTCCCCCCAAACATCTCCTACAAAATGACCTCAGGAAACATCAAAGAAAATTTTGGGTGGGAAAACCAAGAGAAAGTCACAGTGAGCCATTTTTTCCAGCCTTGGAACCTTATGAAGACAGAAGAAGTCTGCAGACATTGAGGTAAGGCAGCAGTGGCACGAAGTGGTGGTGGTGAGGGCAGCTGGAAGCAGTGATATCAGGACTCAGGGATGGTAAGGGGACTGAGCATCTGGTGAGGATCCCTGTTCTGGCAGTGGGCTTAGGATCTAACAGTGTCTGGCAGCTTTGCACCCATTACCTAGGTCTGGGTCACAGGCCCAGGCAGAGAAAAGCAATTAAGAGAAGAATGCTACCCAAGAAAGGAGTGACCAGACCTAGCCCCACATTACACTACTTTGGGAAGACTAGAAAACTACAGGCCTCCAGATCAAGCCATGAATACAGGACATAACAGACAGAAGATCAAGTTAGTCCCTCTTCCTCCCCTCCCCAAAGAGGAGAACAAAGTCCAATTAAAGTTCAAAGTCAAAAAATAAACTGGAAAAAGGAGCAAACAAGAAAAAAAAAAAAAAAAAAAGAGCCTGACCATAAAAAGCTACTATGGGGACAAGGAAGCTCAAGACACAAACTCAGAAGGAACAATACAAATACAACCTTAAAGAATGCAAATTGGACATATAAGCTCAACAAGAAGTCCTAAAAGACCTAAACACCACTTTTTAAAAAGAATAAAAAC
This sequence comes from Myrmecobius fasciatus, assembly GCA_023553655.1. NCBI lineage: Eukaryota > Metazoa > Chordata > Mammalia > Dasyuromorphia > Myrmecobiidae > Myrmecobius > Myrmecobius fasciatus. Next base: position 123,661 of record JAJPUD010004761.1, on the reverse strand, counting down.
ATGACTTTAAAAATCAATGACAGGGGCAGCTAGGTGGTGCAATGAATAGAGCACCAGCCCTGGCATTCAAATCCAGTCTCAGACACTTCACACTTCCTAGCTGTGTGATCCTGGGCAAGTCACTTAACCCCAATTGTTTCAGCAAAAAAAAAAAAAAAAAAAAAAATCAATGAGAGTGGCAGAGGAAAAACTGGGGAGAAAAGTAAGATTGCGAGAAAGTTATGAAAAGAGAATTAACAGCTTGATAAAAGAAGGACACACACACACACTCAGACAAAATTGTATCATTTTACCAAGCAATAATAAAGTCTGATAAGTATACACCACTGGATTTGCACAATGTAAGAAAAGGTAAAGTTTCTCTCTGTATATAGCCTATAAAACTACTTAAGATTCAAGATGGACAACATCTGCATGAACTCAGCCAACAATAAATAAGTTTTATAGAAACACAGAAGAAGCTCTTTCATGAGGAGTTGTTTATAGAAACAGAAGGTTTATGATGGCAATTCATGACCAAATCTCTGCTACCAAAACTCTAGATGGATTTTCCTTATGGAGCCAAAACTTAGTAGTCAATGTAAATTATGCAAAGAAACAGCAGAAACTGTGACACATAACAAAAGGCTATACAAATTTAGTACTTATCAAATATTTCACAGATTGACAGATGACTTATACAGACTTCAACCAATAAACTGTACTAGAATGAGACCACTATCATAACGTAGATTTAGAATCAAAAGGAACCTTACAGGTCCATCATGTCCAATCCCTTCATTTCACAGGTAAGGAAACTGAGATATGGATAGGTTAAGAAATGTCTATAGCAAATGGCTATGATATATTGAAACAGTATTTCATCTCAGGTCTTCCTGACCTCCAGTCCAGTGTTCTATCCATTATTCTAGCTGGCTGCCACAGACTCAAACACCTGTCTGCATAAAACAATGGTATGTGTGTAGCAGAGAAATAAAAATCACACGGTAACAGGACATCACCTCGGTTGTCAGATACACTACTGATGTCACCCAAAGTCTGCTGTGGTAAGTCTACAGTGGATAAGCTTACATCCTAATTCTTTGGTTCAACTATAAGAGCTAGTCATTTAATATACTTCTACAAGAAGCCACAGGCCATTCTATATACAAGTACAGAGGGACGGTTCCAAGCCAGACTCCAATAAAGACAACATCAGTGACAAAAACTTGAGAAGTCTTGGGTGTGAATCCCACCTCAGAAACATACTGGCTGTGTAACCCAGGCAAGTCAACAATACACCTCTCAATGTCCTGGGCATCTCCTTGAAATATAGATTAAAGAGAAGATGAAGATCTGCCCTAGGAGACAAAACTGCTCAATGAGTGTTCCCAACTCCAATGAAATCATACGTCCCATTCAACAAAATATCAATATTAATGATAATCTATAAAAACACCAATCAACCCTTACAAGGAATTCACACTGTATCACTGAAAACAATCTATAAGCACTGTAAGAAAACAATATATTGGCTGAGGAGCAAAATGGGTGAATCCTAGCAAAACATGAAAATGAGGCCACTTACTAACAATAACCGTATTTTGCATTTAGATGGTTTTCTTAGAGTTTGCAGATTCCTTTCCATATCTGACTTCATCTGTCTTCTTGTTTAACTTCATTTTAAGTGCTAAACAAATGAGTTACAAACTAGCATAAATTAGGACTCAAATTAGATTCATATGACTGATAAGTTACCAATAGTTAGGTGTTTACCTTTAAAAGCAATACTCCTATTCAGATACCAAATCAACACTACTGAGTTCTTTTTTTTTTTTTAATGCATTTCATTTATTATAACAATGTATGATTTTGACATGGTGCAGGGGATAGAGCACCAGGCCTGGAATCAAGAGTCCAAAGCTGATGTTACTACTGAGGTGATTCTGAGGAAGTCACTTAACCCTGTTTGCCTCAGTTTCCTTATCTTGGTCTTTTCCCCAACAATATTCTTTTCAAGCTCTGCTATCTTTCTATTTAGATGATCCAATATCTCCTTTTCTTTCATAAGTTCAGCAGTTTCTGCTTTCTGTTCACCATACAGAAGGGGACATTCCATATCCCCCCCTCTGGAGGATTCATCCATCTGATCAGTGAGGTCTTTAATCTTTTGTTCAAGTTCCTCAAGGTTATTTAGTATTACCATTCGGGCCTCTTCTATATGAGCCAACTCCTGATTCCTCTGCTCATCATTTCCATTTTTAGATGTCTTTGGTACGATACTTAGATAGGTAGACTCACAAGAGAGAGGAAGGTAATGGGGGAATCTTGGTGTGGTCACTGAAGGATTCATCATTTCTGAAATTCCTTGTGGAAGGTAAGCTGGCAGCATTCTGACTGATGCTACTGAACCCTGACAACTCTGAATCAGTAATGGAGCCTTTCCAGTGGCACCTGTATTTTGTTTCTGGAGGTAACAGGGCCTCCTCAAACACAGATTCCTCATCAGAAAGCTGCAACTTCTCAAGTTCTTTGTTAATCTTCTGCACATCAACAACAGTGGTCATACCAATGGAACTATTGTCAGGCTTAGTATATTCTGCACAGAGGTTAAGTATAGTCTCCAGGCGCTGTCTCTCCAATCACTCCATCTCCTGTTCCTTTAGCCTTTCTTCTCTTTGCCTCTGGTGATAATCCATCAGATCTTCTCTTCCTGAAATGGAGCTAATGCTGCTTTTCCTTTCTCTAAGAACTGGCTGGGGAATACTGGAAGACTATCTGAGGCCCTCCAAGTCAGTGTCATCAAACTCCATGGACCTACAAGAAAAGTCCCTCCTGCCAACAAATACTCTATTGAACTCTCCAGGAGAAAATGAATTGCTAGGGCTTGTTCCTGAGAATATCATCCTGTCAAAATCATCTGATGCACAGGATGAGCTGGAAGTCAACAGCATTTTCCTAGCCACGTGGGGACTTGCAGGAATGCTTAGAGTTGAACTAACATATGGATTGCTATCTGATGAAGAATTTTTATATGGCAAAGCCCCTGAGCTTAAGGAAGAAAAATTAAGGTAGTTGTCAGCATCTGTTATGCTTTGAGGTAGATCCTTTTCCCCAAGTTTCCTTCTTTTGGAATTACCTAGAGAGTTTCTTGGGGGCAAACTGAGTGGCACAGGCTGGTTCTCAGCAGCTTTGTACAACCTGGGCTTAGGGAGCTTCCTGAATATTTCCTAGTTCTTAAACCAACATTCTCAACTGTTATCTCCTTGTGTTTTGTCATTTTAGGCTGAAGAGTCATGCTATCCGGAATGTTCATCTTCCTGGATTGCTCTGGGCTGGAGGGCATGCTTGTGGCTCCAGACCTTCGAAGAGGTGAATGTCCAACATCATTAATGGAGTTTCCATTCCACATGGTCAAGAGGGAGCCTGATGCCTTTCGGCCTTCTAGCCCCCCAAGAAAGTAGACATTATCATGGGACTTATTCTTTGAGCTATACTTGGAATAAGGAAGTTTATCAGCAAGTTTCAAGGACCTATCATCTTCCCAACCAGCACAATGATCAAAGTCTGCCATCCCAAGGGGATATCCACTAAGGGAGGGTGTAGTACCTAGAAAAGGAGCAGGAGGTTTGGTGGAAACGTTTTTGTCAATGCCATTACAAGAGAATTGTTTACTTCCCTGGATTTTGGCAAAAGAGGCATTTCTGATACCAGACCCAAGAGGAGATGGACTTCTCTTGGCAGATATTGGTTGTGAAAGAGTTAAGTAGGAGCCAGGGTAGTCGCCATTAGTTTTAAATCTTAGGCTAGAAGTATATTTCTTCTGGTTTAAGCTATCCATTATGTTTTGGAGATTGTTTTCAAGGGAATTCACCACAAAATCTTCTTCCAAGCTACTGTTTTGTAAATCCAGCTGGTTTTGTATGTGGCTGTATTCGGCCATAATCGTGTTGGAATCGCCTGCAACCGGCTCCAACCAACTCTGGCCAGAGGAGGGGAGAGCAACACTACTGATTTCAATGGAGATTTCAATGACTAAGAAGGGATCTCTATCTACTAAATGTCATTCTTGATTTCCCAGAACTGTTGATCCCTCTCCTACAAATTACTTTTCACATGTTTTATATGGAAGAGATTGATCAAGGGAGTTCCTAATTCACAGGATCAATGATCTAAAGAGACCTAAGAAAACAGTCTAATCCCTTTACTTTAAAGAGAAGTAAACTAAGGCACACATAGGCTTTCTAATTTACACAATAGGCTTAGCAGAAGCAGGATCTGAACTCTATATTTTTCACTTTACAGTTAGTACTCTTTCTTTTTTAAATTATTTTTTTCAATTAACAAAATTCTCTCTCCTTCCCCCCCTCCCCCCCATGACTAAAGGAAAAAAAAAAAAAACTTTAACAAAATATGCAGTCAGACAAAACAAATTCCCATGTTGATCCAGTACTCCTTCCACTATTCTCTTATTTTGCTTGAGGAGCTTGCAATGGCAATAAGACTTTGTTTGAAACTTCTGATGAGCTCACAAGCACCTTGTTAAAATGACAAAAGAGAACTTCAGATAAATCTTAGTAACAGGAGCTACTACACAAAGAACTGGTTGGAGTCACCCCTGGGCAAATTCAAGGGAGTAGGTCACGACGACTGGAGCTACCCCCAAGGTGATGTGATTACTCAAACACTTCAGAAAACAGCATCTTCGGGAGTCAACCTTTGGCTAGCTTATAAAACGACTACAGAAACTTAATTTAGGTCTTTTCACATTTTTCCAGTTCAGGAAACAGACCTCAGAATAGCAGAGAGCTTTCAAATACCCACAAGCCTCAGGAGGTGGTAATGGCTCCCTTTGGGTGGGCTGTATGTGCTCACCTATGAAGCAAAAGATGAGAGCTCCAGCCCAAGAGAGAGAAGTCAAGAGGGTAGGTAGGTTACTGTCTTGGGACAGAGAAAAGCTAATCACCCATACAGGCACTGTCTTCTTGGATCCCTCAGAAAGGGATTCCTAGGCTGCATGAAAAGTATCATCCAGCACTTCAGTCACAAAAGGGAAACTTCTTGGGTATGAGTAGCCTCTGGAGTTATTTTAAGAGTAACCCCAAGTTCAAGAGTCAAGAGATCTGGATTCCTGGGCAAAGAACAGGAAGAGTTCCTAAGCAGCGTACTTTTTGGAGAAAGGTTTGCCCAAATGGCTCCTGTAGCTAAAAAAGCAATTACCTATTAAAGTCATTATAAAGAATGCTTATACTCTGTCTTCCTCTATTAATACTATGCTTTATTTCAGAGCATCAGAGGTAGCAGGAAGTGAAAAGGGCACCCTCCTATGACAATTAAAGAAAGGGAGACCATTGACCCAGGATAACAAAGGTGTGAAGTAGCAAGTCAGTGCTCAGACTCCCAACCCAGGGCGCTTCCCTTTGTGCCACAGCTGCCTCTTTAGCACATGGCTCTGGACAGTGTAGGTCTGACAGAAGTGGCTGCGGCGCCTTGGCCTTATTGGGAAGTGAGGAAAAGAAAGTCCACACTTCTGGACGACCCTGCTGGTCTAGAAGGGACCATATGTAGGTTCTAGCAAATGACAAAAAGTTTCACAGAAATTTTGGTGTGATCGCAGATCCTTCCAAGAGGAGCTCAAGGGCTACTGTCATTGCTTTATGTATTTCCAAACCTATGTGTAAGTATCTGAAGTTTCGGAGCCTGTAACATTTTCTCTGAGAAAAAATCATCATAATCCTCTACCCAATTTGCATTCGTTAATATCCATCCAGAAGAGAGGGATTCTGTTACCTATCTGTGTGAAATAAATACAAGCTATATTCAGAGATGTTCCCAGAATAAAAACTTGGGAGAAAGAAGAGGGCATAAAAAGACAAATGGCCTCTTGGAGCTAACCCCTAAGTCTTAAGAATGTCCTCTTTCACAGTTACCATCCTTCTGACAGTTGCATGACCAAGCTGAAATTCCCACTTCATGGAGATGCTCCCAGAATACTCCAGGGGCAACTCCAATTAAGTTGCCGGTATCCTTCTGACAGTGACTATTTATCATTGACATTGTAAAATGTCTTATTTTCCCCCAAATAACTATAAGGCAAAGATCATGTCACATACTTCTTTGCACCTTTCATACACAGCCAATCAACATCTGCTGACTTAATAAACTATTCAATTCTTAGAAACTAATTCTGAGGATAGACATGTCAACTCATATAATTAGGAAATAAGCACATGGCTTGACACAAAGTCGACACTTAACAAATATTTCAAAGTTTATAGACTGATTGATTAAAAGAAATAATCTCTCTTCATCCAAAGGAGAAATGTTTAAGCTTTAAAAGAAGAAAAGGACAAGAGAGGGAACTAGATTCAAAGAGTTCAATGAGTAAACTGTGCTCGGACCCCCTTAGCTCTTCATTGCCAGTGACTCCTTGGAATTTCTATTACTTGTCATGTGAAGAATATGGAAAATGTGAGCATGAATAATCGTTCATACAGGTACCAGAGAACCTCTCCTCTCTTACTCAGATGGGACCTGAGGGGAATGAGTTGGACTTTTCTATTATTATTATTATTCATATAAGAGTATTATTACTGCATTAATGTAAAAACCAATGGGTATTAACAGTTTGATGTTTTAAATACTTTTAAAATCAATCTAGGAAGGATCATTTACATGTCAGTGATTAATAAATGAAATACCAATTGTTTTTGTTAACTGAACCTGGTCCCTAAAGTTCTGAACTTCTACCAACACAACTGATCTAAAATATGTTATAGTTTAGAATAACTTCACATTATCTAGTTAATATATTCATATAGTAATTTCTACTGTTCGTGATAAATTATTAACTCTATTAGACCTCTTGGAGAGGTCTAATATTTGTTTCTAACATGTAAAGCATTAAATTTTCATATGAAGATAATTAGATTTCAAAGTAAATTCACATTTGAATTTTGTTATCGTTAGAATGGGAAGATGTGTTTTTAACCTTTTAAGTTAAAATCTTTACAGAGCTAAACAAGAGTTATAATCTAAGATTTGAATGAAGAAAATTATATGAAAAAGCAAAAAATAAAATAAATAAACCAACTCAAATTACTCAATAAGTGTAGGAACAACTGCTGGAAATATAATGATCTAAACTATGCTAGACAGTTCTTCTCAGCAATACAATCCAAGGCAATTGTAATAAACTTTGGATGGAAAATGCCATCTGCACCCAGAAAAAAGAACTATGAAGACTGAATGTGGATCAAAGCATACTATTCTCATCTTTTTGTTTTTTTTTTCTTTTTCGTGGTTTTCCCCTGTTATTCAGATTTTTCTGTCCCAATATAATTCATAGAAATATGCTAAAAATGACCTAAATCAGATTGCTTGCTATCTTGGGGGAGGGAGAGATAAAAGGAGGGAAGAAAAAAAAAATTGGAATTCAAAATCTTACAAAAATGAATGTTGAAAAACATATTTACAAGTAACTGGAAAAATACCATTAAAATAAAAATTTTTAAATGGGGGCAGCTAGGTGGTGCAATGGATATAGCACCAGCCCTGAAGTCAGGAGGACCCGAGTTCAAATATGATCTCAGAAACTTAACGCGTCCTAGCTGTGTGACCTTGGGCAAGTTACTTAAACCCAATTGCCTCAGCAAAAAAAAAATAACAATCATAATTTTTAAAATGTATAATGATCTGAAATTTAAGGAATTGAAATGAACATAGTTCTTTTTTATAGGTAATGTAATGACATTAAATAACTAATTTATTCCACATATTCCTGAGACAGCAATCAATAAGCATTTATTAAGCACTTACAATACTGAAAACATGCAAATCTAACTTTTTAACGAAAAGCATAATCTTACCTCAAGAGAGTCTGCTGAATAAAACTGTGTTTTCTATTTTCTCCAAATTGCTTTGATCTGTATTTCCACTTCATTAATTCCAAGGCAATATTAAAGTAACACATATTTCCATGAATCTGTTAAGATTAAAAAAAAAAGCTGATTTAAAGATTGAAATAATTTTCATCTTTAGAACACACAATTTATCAATATACAGATTTCTTATGAAAATCAATATCAAGAACTATTTTTATTTTACAAATGAATCTTCCTCCTTAAGCAGTTCACTACTCCCAAAGGATTTACATTTTGAACAATTTCAACTTCTTAAACTAAACAACTTTAGTACACGTCATTAATTTTTTTACAAGTTTCATATTAGCTATTACTAGCTATTAAAAAATTTAAAAGAATTTTACACTATCAGTATTTACTATATATTAGATTCAAATGTTATACTTTTAAAAACTAAATGTCAGCTATAACTACTATAATTATCTCAATTTATCAAAAATTAGGGAGAAGAGTTAAGAACAGAATCTTAATTCTAAAATTCTGATTTCTGTCCTAGCTTTTAATCTCTACAAATATACACTTGACTTTCTTTTTGAATTTTTTTATTTCCTTTTATCAGCACAACCCTCAAGTAAACAGTTTCAATTTCCATCAAACTTTTATTTCTCAGAATAACAGACATTTTTCAGATCAGGGCTAAAATACATCTGTCAAGTTTCATTATTTGTGAAGCTTTATTAGTATCCTCCTTGTATGCATATTTTTAGAATCTTCAATTCACAAACATAACTGAAAACTTTATTAAATTCACTTTAGGTACTAATACACAATTTGAACATTATATTTGAGTACAAATGATGTGATATGAAGATGTTATTTCATTCAAACAGTAAAATATTCTATTATCTATTTAAAGGGGGAGGAAGGAATCCAAAAGGTTTACAACTATCTATATCTTACTCCAAGGTCAAAATGTCTCTGTCTCCAAGTCCATTTGGAAGTATCATTTGTGAGGCACTGAGGTTTAGTGGTCTTGGCTAAAGAACTAAATGTGTGTAAACTGGAGCAACCTGAACCAGCATAGCATATCAGGTAACACCCTTTCTTAAAGACAACAGTCTGCAGAGCAGACAGGCTGCCACAGGACTATGTTAAATCTTTCATGGTCCAGCTAAAGCCAGGCTGACCAAGCAGAACAGTTAGCAAAGGCCTGCAGAGTTTAGGAACTTATTACTAACCACCCCTTTCAAATACTTCTTACACAGATCTTCACACACGTCTGTACTTTTTGTCCCCAAGTTCTTAGAAAAGCCAGAGAAAATTAAGATATAAATAAATGCAATGCTCTAGGTTGGAATTTAATGTTTTATTTTTACTTTTTATTTCCTAGACTAAAATATGCTTTTTATTAAATTAAGAAAAAACATAAAGCCACTGATTGTTGCTTAACTTTCAGTAAAGGTGAAACAGATGCATTTTCCCCAGACAATTCTATTTCATAGCATTTTGAATCATAAAATATTCTCCAGGCTTTTCCACAAGTTGGGGGGTTGGTGAGGAGTAGGAAGACATGAAACCAAAGAAATGAGCCTAATCCCTTAGAAAACAAAGAATCAGTCACTCTCTCCTAGCCCTTTTTCAAGGTATCATATTCCTAGAGACCTGTTTTAATCCCAGCAAGTCCTTCCAATACATTCACACACATAAATCAGGAAATGGTGAATTAAACAGGATAGAAATATTAAAGCAATTTTTAAATGTTTGTTAAAGTACAGTTTCTTCTGATAGTAGAAAATGATGTTTTTAGCCTAACCAATGCTAATAGAGCTTTAACAAATTTTTTTTTATAATTACTCAAAACTTACTGTCCTTTCTCCTATTCCAACTTCTGACTTTTTTCTCCATTTGCTTTATTACATACTTTGCTAATATAGATTCCAATTCTAAATTACCTCAGTTTATTTCTACTCTTCAAAGAAATTATTTAAAAAGCTTCCTGACCTCCAAGCACTTCACTAACAAATACCAAGTAAAATGAAGCAGGAATTCAAGCTAGCAAAGGCAGGTGTTCCTCAGCCAGGAAGGAACCTACTGCTTCCCTTGACCCCCATCACTGTGGACTGCCTGGTGCCACCAATATAGAGCAGGCCCAAACTTTCATGGCAAGCATAATCTCCCATCCTAGTACAATTACATTTTAAAAGGGGAAAGCCCCTTAGCACAAAACTGTATCAGCAAGATAGGCAAATGTTGTTACAGGACACATACATGAAGACAAAAAAAGAGGAGCGCCATTTTTTATATAACATTTGCTGGATACATAAAAATTTCTTTCATAATAAGTTATACATGATACTGTAAAGACCCAAGATCTCTAGTGAACAGCAATACACAGAGAGAAATAATTCCAAATGCAATAGATGCAACTTCCAAATTTTCTGTAATAAAAGAAATGCCTTACCTGGTCCTCACATAGAAGATAAGTTTTTTCACCAACAGTTTAATTTTTTGAAATTGGCCAACCCTTAGTTTTAAAGACCATAAGAATAGAGCATAAATTAAGACAAGTTTCAGTGCAAAAGCTGATAAGAACTGTGGGCCTATCTTTTAAGAAACAGGCTAACCAGAGGACAGCCCTAGATCGTGGGATCACAGCAACTCTTGTGGAGTCTAAGTTGTCTAAGAAAAAAGGATTGCAAACTTAGGTAAAGGAAGGAACCACAACTCATAATCATGCAATTTTGTAATTTAGTTGAATACATAATAGAAATGGATGATGACTTTTAAAAAATATTTATTACGGCTTTGAGAGTTTCATACATAAATCCTTCTGAAAACTAAAGCTGTTCTCATCATTTTGGATAAGAGAAGATGGCAAGCTCTGATGACAGGGATAGGGTTTTTGCCTCTCTGTGTCCCCATTGTACCATTGCCTGGTACAATGTAATACTTAATGTAAATAAACTGACTGATTTAGAACTTCTCCCAGACTCAGTCTCCTCATCTGTAAAATAGGAATAATATTAGCGCACCTATTTCAGTTATCATAAGGATTAAATGAGACAAAAGAGGCATATCAATGTTAACTTATACCACCATGTCTGTCCATTAAAAAAAAAAAGCATATCCAGGCTGTTTATTCTTGCTCAAATTCTGGGAAGAATGGATGGCTATTTCTCACCCGCAATAAATTAGAATTGAGGTTGGAATGGAGACAGCCAACTGCTCTAAAGGCCCCAAGAAGGAAAAACAAACGCAAAGTCACGCCCTGCACCAGGGCACAGGAGTTTGTTTCCTAGCTAGTCTTACAGCTTCTTTTCAAAATATGGAGGGAAACAAAGGGTGACTGGATTGTCCAGTGTTTCCTAGGTAGTAAATGGCAGGCAAGACTGGGATTGCCTAATGACTGGGTCAGCTAAGGTTTCACTCTACACACCAACACATGGTTAGCGAAGTGGGAGCTCTGACAGCCATAGGAGAAAGGGACCACAGCTGCTGTTTAAGCTGGCTAAGAATACTACTTGCAGAGAGTATAGTGGTTTATTTTTTTAAATCAGTGAAGAAACTAATAACTTCAGCAAAGTAATATGATAGAAAAATAAATTCACAAAAAATCATCAGCATTTCTATACAGTGCTACAAAAACCAAGATGAAACAAGAGAAAGAGAAATTCCACCCCAATAACAATAAAATGCATAAAATATCTGTACATTGACCTTTCAAGACAGATTCCAGATTTATGTTACAAATACAAATAAAACCGTATTACAATAATAAATACAAATAATTGAAGGGGGAATCAGTATTGGGAGGGGCCGCTGAAAGACAAGAACACTAACATTCTGTGAATCTGTCCAACCATTCTGGAAAACAATTTGCAATTAGGCTCAGAAGATAACTAAAATGTCTTTTTACACTCTGATCCAAAAATTCCACTGCTAGGCATATACAATGGCAGAAAAAAAATACCAGAATATATCAAAATATTATTAGCAGCACTTTTTGTAGCAGTAAAGAAATGGAAATAGAATAAATACCCATTAGTAGAAAATGGTTGACTAGACTGGAGCACAAAATGTAATGGAATTCTATTATACTATAAGAAAGAATGACTATGATAAACAAAAGAAAACCAGAGGAATATTTATATGAACTGAGTAAAATAAGAATGAAGAAAACAAAATTCACACAAAACCAATGTAAATGAAAAGAATAAAGAATTAAAACTGAATGATATAAAATAATATTGGCCAACTTGACCTGAAAGAAGAGGTGAGACTATCTTTCCCTCCAATCCCCTTCTTTGCAGGGATAAAAGAACATGAGTGTTGGAACACTGCATATAATATCAGACTTTTTCAATATGTTGGTTAATTTTTTATTTTTTTGCTTTTTGCTGAGGCAATTGAGGTCAAGTGACTTGCCCAGGGTCACACAGCCAGGAAGTGTTAAGTGTCTGAGACCAGATCCAAACTCAGGTCCTCCTGACTTCAGGGATGGTGCTTATTCACTGCGCCACCTAGCTGCCCCTATGTTGGTTAATTTTGCTAAACCATTTTTCCCCTTTCTTATTCTGTTATTGGGAAATGTAAATATAATGCAAAAACATAAAATTAAATATAAAAATATGATACCAGCAAAAATGTAGCTTAAATAGCAAGATATTTATTATTCCAGGTTGAGCCTCACTAACATCATAAAAATGATTACATTACCTAAATTAATTTTAAAATGTAGTACCATACCCATCAAACTAATAAGAAAATACATAAGAGAAACTGATGAGTAATTATTGATCATTGGTCATCTACACAATGGTCCCGTCCTGACTCAGGAGTGGGAACTGCTGATACTGACTCAATGAGGCAGATGTACCCCCCCAAAAAAGGCCAAACCCCAAAGTTCAACATTGTTTAATAGTTAACAGTATCAAGAATAGATGGTGACAATTATCAAGGTCTCCCAGTTCTCCAGAGGGAAGCCCATAAATCAACAACAAAAGCAGCTCTAATGAAAGTGAAAAACCAGTCCTAGAGAATTAGGTCCCCTTTCTGCACCGGCTTTTATAGAATTCATGAAGTCAAGGCAGGCCTTAGTACACTCAGCTAATCAGTGAAGCAGGAAAATCTCTATTGCCAAATTTCAAATCTGAATGCACTGAGTATCTAGACTCATTCTGGGGCTCTGTGCTATAAAAACATGACTAGGGGCTGCTTACAGGACTTGAAATTCTAACTGGACCACACAGCCTTAGGGTTCAAGTTCTACAAAGAATGCATGGAAAGCACTATTTTTTTTAGTGGGAGGGATAGAATAAGGGGTAAGGAATCTGTTTCTAAAATAAGTTTGATATCCAAGCTATAGAAGGAACTAATACAAATATAATAAGATGACTTTATATATAATACTCTTAAGTTTCACAAAGTGCTTTGCAGCTATTATCTCATTTTATTTTCAACCCTCAGTGTTAAGTGCTATTGACATTCACATTTTACAGATGAGGAAACTGAAACAGATGAAGGTATCCCCAAAGAGTAGTTTAATCAATCCACTTAACTAATTCCTGGCCTCAATCTAACATTTATGACAAGCTGTTCCTTCTATTCTGACAGGATCTTGCTCCTACTTTTTTGTGTTTTTTTCCTCAGTTACTAAACTTGGCATCCATCTTTTAAGTGTATTTTTATAAAATAAACCAAGTATGCACCCTATATTACATTAATTACATTCAAGACTCTGCATTTCTTCCCATCACTTCTATTTTCTCATTATTAGTAAGAACCAATTCCAAAACAGCAGTTCCCTTAAGTCTCTTTCCTCTACCTTATGAAGGATGAAATTATCTGCAAGGTAAAGAGCAGAATTCTTAAGCTGTTATTCTTAGTTGAAAGAGGCCTACAGAAGAAATCCAAACAGCTGAAACTGCTCCTGTCTCCTATATCTTGTTTCCCCTGCCAGCTTTGTGATCTCTTATCAGAACTCATCATCATTCCATCCCATTTTCTGAGATCGATGTTCTAGGATGTCCTCCTACTAGAATATCACATCTCTGTCTACCTTCTTTGACCCTCATAGAAAATTTCCCCACCATGCTTTCTATAGGGGATTATACAGATTCCCACACAGGATTATATCTTCTTAACATAGAATGCTATTCTACTACTCTTTTTCTCGAATTTGTTTTATTAATTTTGTTAAAATTAGATCTAGGCTTCTACTGGGGCATTACAGATATAGGTCACACCCACCAAGTCTTAATGAGAAATATAAGGTTTTACTTACCTACAGAGATCTAATTCATTTTATTACAAATATTTTGTGATTTTTGTATATACATATATAAGCTCATTAGTATTTTTATTTTATATTCACTATCCTTTTTCCTGGATTTTTTGGCTAATTACCAAACAGCTTTACCTCTCTTGGGCTCCTAGCAAGACTACAAGAGATATTAGTGATCCCCAAAAGAATCCAAGCTCTCTAAATAATGGTGCTATTTTTCTACTTCAATCTTTGTATCTCCAAAGCACCCAGAATCTTGTATCTAAAAAGTGTTTAGTAAATGTTTCTGAACTGAAATGTGGTCAACTTAGTCAAAAGCCTCATTTTGTAGCTAAAGAAACCACAGAAAAGTTTAGTGACTGAGCCAAATTTGCATAGGTTCTTACCTGTAGGGCTATCTTCCCTTCCTAAGCAGTGCATGCTATATCTGAATATGGTTTAATAGTTACAGAAGCAAGTTTCTCCTCCACCTATTTTCAGTTTAAAGTCCTCTTGCTCAGATTCACAAATCTTTAGGCAAACACCAGACATCAGATGCATTGCAAACCTGGCTGGTAGCCCTATTTTATTATCAGGCACCAACTTTTTAACCACCTGTTCACTACCTATTATTTCCTTTTCTTTTTACAACTTCCATATTCAATCAACAACAGTGATGAAACCACCACTTTCCCCCTAAAATCGGATTTCCTAATTATAATTTCATCTAAACATTCTACTGCTAGGCATATATCCTAAGGAGATCACTGACAAAAAGTCTCCATATACACCAAAATATTTATAGTAGTACTTTTAGGGCAGCAAATAACTGGAAACAAAGCAGATGCCAACTGATTAGGTAATGGTAATTTAGAGTAAATTAATGTAACGTAATACTATTGTGATATAAGAACTTGTAAATATGAGGAATACAGGGAAAAAATGTAAAGATTTGTATGAATTAACACAAAGTGAAGTAGAACCAAGAAAACAATATAAACAATGATAACAACATAAATGGAAAGAAGAGCCATTTAACACTCAAAAATGCATGCTCAAAAATTACAAAGAACAAGCTTAACACTGAAGAAGAAATATGAGAAAATGTCTCCCTCCATTTCTTTGCAGGAATGGAAGATTTACAACTGTGGAACAATCCATATAGCATCAGGTTTTCTTCAACACTGATTGGTTTCACTGATATTTTTTCTTCTTCCTATTTTAAAAAAAATACTTGCCTTATATAGGATTGTTCTCTGAGAAAGGGAAATGGAGAGATATAGAGGGGAAAATCATACAACATAATTACAAAAGAATTCAAGAAAACATTTATTTGTTTTTAAAAAGGAAAGAAATATTACAGAACTACAAAAAAAAAGCTTGTTTCAAGAAAAAGAGATATAAGAAGCCAACTTTTTGCAGTGGTGGGGGTAGGACAAAGGGAGTTCCATGATGTGTGACACTGTATATGTTGTCAGATTTTCAACATGTTTATTAATTTTGCTGAATTTTTTGCCCTCTCTTATCAAAAAATTTTTGTTATATAGGATGGTTCTTTTTGAGAGGGGGAAGGAGAAAATGCAAAGGAAATTGAGATTGCAAAAGATACAATAAAAATTTATTTTTTAAAATTTCATTTAGAATTTTTTTCTAAGGATCCAATACGCAACATCCTGTTCCTATGTAAAACACCCAAAGTGGATAAGGAATCTTCACATGTGAAAAGTCTCAGCAGCCAGTAAAGGGACAGATCTCAAAGTCGAAGACCTGGGTTCAAAGACTTCCTAGCTGTGACCCTGGGCAAGTCAATTAACTGCTCTCTACTGCAGTTTCCTGTTTTGTAAAATGGAGAAAATATAGCACCTAACTTTCAGAATTGTTGTGAGAATTAAATAAGAAAATATTTGTAAGGCACTTCACAAATCATAAAGCACTAAATAAATACTAGCTATTATTTTTACTTTTTATTTTCCAGTACTAGTCATGTTAACATATAGTCTCCTTCCCAACAATCAGAATTCATTTGTTTTCTTCTTGTAATCAGTCCTATACCCTCCAGATGGCATCTGAGGATCCCCCTATCACTATTTTTCCATGGGGTAAGGAAAGGTATTCACTCTTCTAAGGATACAGTTCTGCTCTCTGTGGGGAAATTCTGAAAACTATTACAGATATATAGTATCCTGGCAAAACTGAGCATTAGATGCACTTGCCTTTTTTTGGATTAACCAATTAATATTTTAAGTACCTCAATGTGCCAGACACTGGGGTAAGTAAAAAAAAAAAAAAGTAGTAAAGTTTAAAAAAAAAAAAAAAGTAAAAAACCAGTCCCTGTTGTCATAGAGGTCAAAATCTAATGATTAGATCAAACAGGTAACTAATATCCCTTCTAGGCATACTTTTCTATAAAATATATTAAAACTGACTTTCTCCAGAACCAATGGCAGAACTTTAGCTGGGGAAGTCTTGCCCTTGAAAAATACCCTTGGCTCACATATATAATCTTTTCATTATATATGAATACTGTATATTTAGCTCAGCATCTGAGTGAATTTATGTTCTGTTTGACTCATCAGGAGTAGTTAAAGATTAAAGTGATAAACATATATGTATATGAATGTACACACCCATCCACCACACTCCAGAATGAAATCACTATCCAGATCAGTGATGAAATACAATGAAGGCTTGAATCAAAAACTTTTTTACTCTAAATACTTAGAATTACACCTCAGGTGGGAAATGAGACACCTCCAGATTCTTGGGAGTTCATTTAAAGGCCTTGGAAAACTATAGCAATTGACCAAAAGAAGCCTGATGCTAAATCCTCTCTCCTGTAAAGTTTCTAGGATTCAATCTATATGCAGACATTGGCAGGCACAGGAAGATAACTAAAAGCCTAGGGGTGTAAGTTTCTTCCCTCTTTTTTTTTCATTCATTCCAAGCTTCAAAAGGAGTTAACTGAAAAAGGGAAAGGGAAAAATGATCCTGCTTCCAAATAGGATCTCCGTGTTTCTTGGCCTGTCTTGGGATTATTCTTGAGCCACATGTGGCTCTTTCATTTTCCTCCAGATGTCTAGTTGGATGTAAGTATGCTCTATAAAGAAAACAAAAAGCAGGTGGTTGGGGTGGTGCAAATTGCAAATGTGGATCTAGAATCACAAAATTGGGCAGTGCTGTTCTCCACTACTGTGGCCACAGCCTTCTGCCTTAGAAGACTCTCAAACAGCTTGTTATGAAGCATACAATGGCCGAGAGAAGCATGATAATTAAGACTCCTAAAGGGAGAGGCCCTAGAACATGACCCAAATTTCCCTATGAACTCAGTCAATAACTAACAGTGGAGTATCCAAAGCTGTGTAGGACTGTTTTCTTTCATGTTTTGTTGTTCTTGGGGGACAGGGGTATATCTAACAAATTAACAGGATGCCCATCTTCCAAAAAACTTAAAGCCCACAGTCCAAGTAGGGAGCAGTATGATTCCTAAGTTTCTGTGAAGGATAATATACAACTTTATAATATTTGACAGGCTACCAAACACTCATCAATACGCACATTACCTTCCCTTTCTTCCTCTGAGGTTCATCCAATCCAGACAGATCAGCCTATCCAGGTGCTTCAGCACCAAAACCCAGGTTATGCAACTTTCCTTTACAAGAAAGCCAGTTTCACCCCTAACTCCTACCTTCATACTTCTCTGCAGCCTTGGCACTGCTGAGCACTCTCACTTCCTAGACACACTCTCTTCCCTGGATTTTTGTGGTTCCCTCTAAGTTCTCTTTTGTTTGACCACTTTTTTCCTCCTCTTTATTGGAGAATTCTACTTTCTACTTTTTTTTTATGACAGCCCCAATTTTCTTTCCTGAGTTCTTCCTTTCCCTTTCCTCCCCTGTTCTTTCCTTCTCTTCTTATATATTTGTCTGTCCTCCTTCTCCTTCTCCCTCTCCCCCCTATCTTATTCATGTCATCACCTGCCAAATGCTCAATAACCATCTCTCTACTGATAACTCTCAGATCTATAGATTCAGCTCTAGTTTTTCTCCTGAGCTCTAAAAATCTCACCCCACCACCTCCCTACCAGGCCAAATGAATGTAACATGAACAGGCCAAAGGATTTCAAACTCAAAATGTTCCAGACAAAACTCACGTGTTTTCCTCTAAACCTCTCTCTCTTCCTAGCTTCCCCATCTGTCAAGCACATGACTATCCTTCCAGTCATCCAAGTTCACTCAATGAGAACTACAGGATCAGAGATTCAGAAACAAGGTGGGAAGGGACTGAAGAGCCCAGCTAACTCAACTCCTTCATTTTGCAGATGAAAAAGTTGAGGCTCAAAAGTGGCTTGCCAGAAGTCACACTGCTAGTAAATGAGTGACAAACACTATGAACTAGGTTTTCCTGACTCCCAAGTCCATCATTATATCCACTACATCAGGTCTCAAATATCAACGTCTCCACTATGGCAGAAACGAACTTTGTGACCTAGGGATCTTCAAAGACTCCACAGTCCTCCATTCTATCTCAGAGTTATCAAAGGTACATAATCCTTGAATTGATTCCAGGATCCTTACTCATCCTCAAACCTTATCAGTTGTCAAATCTGGTACTTTCTGCTTCTACAATATCATGCAACTACCATTACCTTTTGCCTAAATTATTGAAAGCGCCTCCTAATTGGTTTCCCTGATTCATGTCTATACCATCCCTAATTTGTCTTCCAAAAATCTGCCAAAATGATACTTATAGATTTATAGAATCATAGATCTAGAACTAGAACGTTTCTCAAAGCTCATATAATCTAATCCCTTAATTTTACAAATATAAAAGTTGAGGTCCAAGTAGGTTAAGGACTTACTTGCTCATGCACTTGCAATGAGTGTCAGAGATGAGATTTGAATTTAGATGCTCTCACATCGGAGCCAATGATCTTTCAATGAACCCCATGAGCTTCAGTTTAAGCCTTGGTCTGGCCACATCCATTACTTCACTGATCCAGAAGCACCAGCAGATCCTTTTAATCTCTGAGAAAATACAAACCCTTTTATTTGGCCTTTAAAGCCATAAGAGCCTGGCTACAGCTGACCTCATCAGGCAGATTACCCAGGATTCCATTTCTTCATATACTCGCTGACTTGCTGATCCTCACATCCCACACCCCTCCATCTGCTAACACCAGGATATTGATCAGTTATATCTCCTGCTTCATCCTCAGTTGTGCTCTTTAGAATCCCTCCAACCAGAATTTCTACTTGCCCATCACCATCAGCTAAATGTAAGATCCTTGAGGGTATGAAATGTTTTGCTTTTTGAATTAGTGTCTACCCAGCCCAGAAAATTGCCTGCATTTGATAAATACTTGTTAACAGGCAATAGCTTTAATTACAGGTATAACTCCTATGTAACAACAATACCGCCATTAAAAAAAACACATATTTGCTATAATGATGATCAACAATCAAAGCTTCTCTGATCCATACAATGATCAAAGATAATTTCTGAACGAAAGATGATGAACTCCAAGTGCCTATGTAAGTATAATTTTCTTGCTTTTCTGTGACACGGCTCACATAGAATATATTCTGCTTATGTTTTGCATGACTTCACTTGTATAACTGATACCTTGCTTGTCTTCTCAGTGGGTAGGGGAGGGACTGAATGAAGGCAGAGAATTAAGAAATAAAACTTCATTTTGCAGATGAATAAACTATAGCTCAAAAAGTTAAATGGCTTGATCCAAAGGCCCAAGGCTACTTCTGTAGAACCAGGACATCTACCCCTCTAACTCGGAGCAGCTAACTAGTGCTTCTGGGAGCTGGGTTTCATTCACTTCAGAATCGTTTTTGTTCTAACATTTTCTGTCTGCAGTCAATTTGAGTCACTTTCTATACTGTCCCATGGGGTGTTCTTTCCTGTTGAATGGGATTAGAAGAGCAGGGGAGAATAAAGCTGGTTTTGTCATGAGGCATGTAATAATGTATTACACACACATAATACCTTTCATCTGTGGACCTCAAAGCACTTCACAAACAATAATTAAAAGTAGGTAAGTATTATTATCCTTATTTTATGGATAAGAAAATTGTGACACAGACTGCATAATTTCTCCAAGGCCATATGGCAAAAAAAAAATGGCCAACCAGGATTTAATCTTAAATTTTTACTAATTGTGTCTTCAAACTAGTAGACCAGAATCCCCAAAGATCACCTGTATAAGTCAAATCATATTTATACCAAACTACAGTGTATTTCTATATATGGTAGGATAGAAAATGTGTTAAGAAGGTATACACAAATAATGAAATCCAGAAATCAGAGGGGAAAAATATGATAGAAGGTATGTAGGTAAAATGGAGGCAGAAATGAACATGATTTTTTTTTAAAAGCACAATAAAGACTACCTAGAAGAAGGGCAAAAAGATGAGGTGTTCGAGACACATCTCACAAGCCTGGCACTAAAACATAATTTAGAGAGAAGGGGAACTTCGTTATCCAGACATATACTGGAATTTCTTATTGTCAAAAGCAGAGCATCTAATTATTTCTGGAACTTAGTGAAAACTTCATCTTTCAAAAGTCAAAAAAATAAATAAATAAAGGCAAATTCTATTCTGCATCTGATTCTCACTAACAGGAAGAAAATGGCTGCTGGGTTAGAAATGACAGAAACCCTGGGGGAAAATGACTTTTCTCTTCTAGAATCTGAGATACAAGAGAGGAAATCCGGGCATAGTCTGAAATGTACCCTGGATTCTGGGAAAGCAGATTGCAAAGGGTTCAGAGGAAATATAGTTAGCTTCTCATAGACTAAAATGTGAAGGGGAAGTAAGCCCAGGAAAGATTGGATATGGTCTCAGGAATAAAATGCTGAACTCACAAAGGAAAATAATTCCAGTGAGGAACAGAAACAAGATTTGTCTGAAGAAAATGACATGAACACTCGGGTAATTCAACAACCTAGATTTTAAAAAGAAATGGGAAAAAAGGGGCATGTAACAGAGAGTGAAGAAAAGTCCTATTAGAAGTATTTAAAAAGGACTATAATCTTAAGTTATTGTGCTCCCTGTGCCCTCTCTAAGTCAGTTCTAGCCCTCCGGAAGAGAAAAGAGAGTAACATTACCTCTTTGGCTACTTTTTAGGTAGGAGGTGAACCAAGAGAGTAGTGTCATAAAAGCCCCAGAAGAATATCTATGAAAAGACGGGGGAGATGGGGAGTTCAACAATGTCAAATACAGCAGACAGGCTGAGAATTAGGGTTGAAAAAGATGATCAGATTTGGAAATGAATAAATTATTGGAGGGAGGGGGCAGATAAATGTTGCTGAGAATAGAGCACTGATCCTGGAGTCAGGAGGACCTGAATTCAAAATCGACCTGAAACACTTTTAACATTTACTAGCTGTGTGACCTTGGAGAGGTCATTTAACCCCAATTGCTTTGCAGAGAGAGAGTGAAGTGGGAGGGGGAAGAAGAGGGAAGGAATAAGGGAAAGAGGGAGGGAGAGAGACAGACAGAAATCAGAAAGACAGAGACAGAGACACACAGAGAAACATAGAGAGACAGAGACAGCAAGACAGAGAAGTAGGAGTCAGCACCCATTGGGAACTTTGTAGGGAAGAGCCAAGATGGTGGAATACAGGCTGGAACCCAGCCGAACTTTCCCAATATTCCCTCCAAACAACTTTAACAACTTTAAAAATAACTCCTCAAATCAAATTTTGGAGTAGCAAAATCAGCAAAACGGCTCCTGCTCCTCAGCAGCCACCAATACTAGTACTCCTCTTGGCCCTGTCACTATGACCAGGTCCCCTTTCTCCTGCAGCTCCAAATTCAGCTCTGGGTTGAGTTCTAGGGTGAACAGTGCTTAGTAGTTACAGCAGAGGCAAAAAATACAAAGGGTTTTTTTTTTCTCAAGGAATTTAGCTGAGAAAGGGAGGGGAGATAATTAAAACAATAGCTTTAAAGGTATGATAGGGACTAGTGAGGTTTTTTAAGGACAGAGAAGAGTTGGGTATATTCGAAGGCAATAGAGAAAGAACTGGTTGCTATGAAAGGGCTGAATACCTGACTGGAGGATGATTAAAGATGCAATTTACTGGAAAAACTGAGAGGAACTGGGATTAAGTGCACATGTAGAGGGATTGGCCTTTGTAAAAAGGGTCACCTCATTTTGTTTTTCTTAATTATATTTATTTTATTCTAAAGTTTAATGAACTCTAGAAAGCAAAACATTCCATATACAAAATAGAGCAGAAAAAGAGGCTATAAAACCATGGATCTTTATTTCATATGGCTTGCTTTTCTAAAAATGTATATAAATTCAACATGTTATTTTATTACTTGCAAGTTGTCAAGCTTGTCTGTATGTCCTTCTGAACTTGTTCTCTTTTGTGCCTTTTTCCCCTCAATTAACTACAAATTATTTTCTCTCACACACCTTTCAGTTCCCATTCAGAAAAAAGAAAAATAATCTTATAAAAATGCAAATTCAAACAAAATAAATTTCCATACTAGGGTTTCTTGCTGTCAAAAACTGGAGGAAAGGAAGACAGAGTAAGAGGTGATGTCAAGTGGTTTTGATTTAAAAGAGAAGAGCAGGAGAGCTAGTTGTGAATTGGCATCAATTTTTTCAGTAAAGCAAGAGGCAAGGTGCTCAGCTAAGTGAAGGAAAAAGGTATAGGATGCTTGAAGAAGGAAAAAGAGGTTTTTTAGTAAGATAGGGAATCAATTAGAGAGGAAAAGGACTGCTTTGCTAGAGTGAGAGCCCAGTTGATGTCAGATAACATGAATTTAAAATGTGCCAAGTAGCAAGTTGTATAAGTTCCTACAATTCCAATCAGCAAAGCTAAGAGTAGAAAGGAAAGAGGTAGTTAGTGGAGTAATTCTGGACTAATAGTTTAGCAAGAAATAAACTGGCAATGGGACAAGGGAAAAAGAGATTTGAAAGCAAAGGGCAGGGGAGAGTTGAAATGGCTAACTAAAGGGTCAAGACTAGAAAGAAACCAAAATGAAGTCATAGTAAGAATAACAGTCTGAGAAAGTACTAAGGTGTGAAAAGATTAGATGATTGATGATAAAGACAAGGAATGGGTTTTATGAGTTGCAAGACAAAGGGTAAAATGTGGAAGGTGGAGGAAATGAAATACCTATGGATAATGGTGAGGTTCAGAGTGTGTCTGGATATCCCTAAGTATGACTGAGATGAAATAAAGGGAATATGTCATGGGATTTTATGGATGCTGAGAATCTAGGGAGATGGAGGGAGCATTAACATAATCTTAAAGTCTTCTGATTATAAGGGAAGGATCTGAAGAAGACAGAAAAATGAAGAGGAAGATACTGAATGCTCTCCAAGGAGAGTGGCCTCGGGAGCCAATATATAACAGCCAGCTTGAGTTTGCTTGGTTGGAAAAGGCCATCAGATTTTAAAATTAAGGATTACTGATGATTCTGAAGTAGAAGAGTTTGTATTTTATGAAAACTGACTAAAGGAAATGGTGATATTTAGCCTGGAAAAGAGAAGAAACTATATTCAACTATCTGAAAGGCTTTCACGTGAAAGGATTGAGAATTGCTTTTTGGCCTGAGACAGTAGAACCAAAAACAAAAAGTAGAAGTTGAAAAGAGGACAAATTAGGTGTGCTATCAGGAAAAACTTCCTAATAAATTAGCTCTGCCTGGTGCAGTGGATAGAATATTGGGCTTAAAAGCAGGAAGATTCATCTTCCTTCAAATCTGACCTCAAATACTTACTAGCTATGTGACCCTGGGTAAATCATTTAATCTTGTTTGCCTCAGTTTCCTCATCTGTAAAATGAGCTGGAGAAGGAAACCAGGTAAGCAAACCATTCCAATATTTTTCCCAAGAAAATCCCAATAAGGTCATGAAAACAACTGAATAATAACTAACTGAAAAAGTGAAGAAAATCAAACTGTCCATATGAAAAATTAAAAGGAGAATTCAAAATAATTAAAAAGGAAATTCATCTACATGATAAAAGATCAAGAATCTCAACAGAAATGATTTTAAAAGTGGGAAGGAAGGTAGCATGTCAGTATCACAAATGATTCTGAAAATTAATAAAACAGAGTAAGAACTGAAATTCAATCGACAACTATTTATATTTACATATATATGTATATAAATATATTTATATACATATATATATTTATATACATAAATATATATATATATATATATATATTTAAGTACCTACTATATATGCAAAGCACTATATCCTCTGTTGGGAATAAGACTGTAGTAGTCCCTGCTCTCACACTGCCAATATATTTCAATAAACTGGAATAAAAATATAGTCAATATTTTAAATAGTGTGAATATTTACAGTCCTACATTTGGTTCATTTGTCAAATATTTTAAAAGTGCCACTCTCCAATAAATCATAACTTTAACAAAATAAATTTAAACTGTTACATTTATAAAAAGTCAAATTAAAGTCCCCTATTATCCATATAAGTCCAAAGCTCACTGACTTTCTGAATAATTCAAGCTCATTACACATTTATAAAATGAAAGAATAGACAAAAAATCAATTCCATTTAGGAAATGGCTGGAGAAAATAGATGGTTAAAACTCAAAGTTTTCAATAATAAGGTATGAGTTAAATGCTGATTTTGAAAAATAAATTAATAATAACCCATTTCTAGAAAATAGGGTCAACAGACCAACTACTCAAAGAAACAAACAAACAAACAAAAAATCCTAGAGATTAGTAAATGCCAAAATAGCTAACATTATCCTGGGGGGGGGGGGAAGAACATAAGAGGGAAAAGATTGTAATATAGAAAAGTATGTTCAACCCAAAAAAAAGTAGCATATAGTAATAATTATACAAAAGTAGATGAAGACACATCAAATGTGAATTTGATCAATCACTTCTGGTTAACATAAAAATAGTAATTTCATAAGGTCTTTCAAAATAAATCTATGCTAACTCAGCTTGTTCTGAAAATGAAAAACTTCCCATGTTTCTTTTTTTGGGGGGTAGGAGTGACAGAATCAGGGGGACAGGGACAAGAAGAATGGCTTCTGACTTGCTCTGAGTTAGTATTCACAATGGAGAAACCTTGGTTCATGCCAAACTGTATACTTGTTTGTGTTATCTATTAAAAGGCAGTCATATTTTTACTAATTCAAATGCCTGTCCTCTTAGAGGTCAGGGACAGTTCTGCTTCTGTCTTTGATCCTGGAACACCGGAGGGGTGAATATATGCTTGCTAAAAACTACCAAGTCCTTTGTAAATTGTGGTCTTTGAAAGTTGCCAAAAGCATTGAGTTCATGCATTTGCTTGTGATCTCCAAGCTAAATGTCAAAACCAGAACTTGAATTCAAATACCTTACCCCACAGCTGGCTTTCTGTTCACTAAGTTCCAACAGTGGCTCTCTACCCAGGTAAAGATGAATCTTCCTGCTTACCATTCATAAATATGCAGATATTCCCACTGTATTTAACTATAAACATGAAACAAAACTGTAACAGTAGCAATCTCTGAATATATCATCTTCATCCATCATTTTGTTCTATGAGTAATACTCTCATATTTAAGAAACAGTAACTAGATTTGGACACGAAGAGGGAAAAAGCAATCATTCAAAAAAAAAAAAAAAAAAAACCACCAAACCAACCTGCCCTATTACTTTAAAAAACATCAGTCCTAAAAAAGACCCTCAAACTTTATAACAGAGTTCAATTTTCCTTGAGCTGTCTAGAATGACAGTGAAATATCTACCAAAATCTTAAAATGTAATTAATATTTCATTTCAACAAACTATTCTTTAAAAACAGTGAACCAAAGATCAAGAGCCATTCCCCAATACATAAATGATCAAAGGAAATTCAAAGAATAGATCAAAAAGATTTATAAATTGTAAATAACCATGTGAAAGATTGTCCCAAATCACTAATAAAAAAACAAAAATCAAAATAAAATAACTCCTAGTTTCACATTATACCCTGCAAAGATGAATATGAGAATAGTAAATTTTGGAAGAATTGTGAAAAAACAAGTCTATTAAAATACCATTGGTGGAAATGTGAACTGGTCTGATCCTTTTGTAAAAATAATCATTAATTATGCTAAGAAAGTGATTAAAGTTCCATAACTTTTGACCTGGAGATTTTATTGCTGAATATGTATCTCCAAAAAGTCAAAGATAAAAAAGAAAGATCTCTATTACAACAAAATATTAATTGCTGCATTTCTGAAGTAGGAAAGAAATGTAAACAAAATAGATAATCTTTGGGAAATGGCCAACCAAATGTAATGTGTATCAATGAACTTTAGGCATGAATTGATGTAAAGAGAAGTAAGCAGAACCAGGAGAGGACTATAGAAAACAACCATGTAAACAAAAAGAACAACCAAACTTCACTCAGTGCTGTGTAATTTCATAATGACCAAGCCCACCCCTTAAAAAAAAAAGATGAACAGACTTCTCTCTCCTTTTCTTTTTCCCTTCAGAAGCAGATAATTAAGAGGAAACTGTGTGCATACACTGTCAGACTTAGGCACTGTGAGCTAGTTGGTTTCACAGACTCCTTTTTGTCTTCTTTTTTAAATTCTTTATTATAAAGCTCAATTTCTAAAGGAGGAAGAGAAAAAGAATGTATTTGGTTACACAGAATATTATATAAGAACAATTTTTTTATTTGAAAGGATTTAATAAACTAAAAAAGGCAAGCCAATTCACATCAAATATTAGAATACTATTATATGCACTATGGGATAGTGTGCAGGACAGTATAACAGTTACTGGAGAAATAAAGATATATAAAGATATGTTAATATCTATTGTGCACATGTATATTACATGTATGTAGGCATATATAACTACAGGAAGCTAGGTGGTACAGTGGAAAGCACTGATCCTGAAATCAAGAAATATGGCTTTAATCCAATCTTAGATATTCACTAGCTGTATGATCCTGGGCAAGTCTGTTTCCTCATCTGTAAAATATCATTGCCAATAAAACATCAAAAAGGGATCCCAAAAAGTCAGGTATAAATGGCTAAACAAAAATACCTACATTATCTATCTACCTGTCTAAAAGAAAAAACACCAGAAAAAAATAACACATCCTAAATTCCAAATGAACAAAAAGTGTTAGGAATTAAGAAGCCAGGTCACTAAAGACCAGGAAAAAGGAAAAAGCTTCTTGGAAGAAAAGGAATTTGAGCTAAGGTTTAAAAGAGTGATATTTAAAGTAAAAAAAAAAAAAAAAAAAAAACAGGGGAGAACATAACCAGACAAAGAGAAAGGTTAGTTTCAAGTACAAGGAGTAGACCCATTTGACCAGAGCGTAGGAAGAAATATATGAAACCAGAAAGATAGTAGGAGAAAAAAAATTTAAATATGTCAAAGGGAATTACTGCCAATAAGCTAGAAACAGAATAGGAACTTAGGAAATAAATTAAATCTGTACCTCCTACTTAATTTCAGTTCTAATCCTTAGAAGACACTATTACAGTAATTGTATCTGAATTTATCTTCTGGACAATGCAGCAAAAAGCATGCTGTAAAAATAATCCAGAATTAAGAAAATACACTCCCCTATTGCCATAGGGATCTTGAAGTAACACAGTCTAGTGGAAAGACTCCCATGTTCTGGGTTCAGAAGACTGTGACCTTAATTTCTTCATCAGTAAAATGGGGATGATATACCCTTTTTACTATCACAAGGTAGTTTCGAGGAATGTGTTTTGTAAACCCTAAATTACTATATAAATGTAATCTATTATTGTAAGAGAATAAATTTATATGCATACACAGTCTCAATGATAATATATCACCTAATGTTTTAATGATACTTTTGTAGTATCATTGGAACGTTAAGTGATTATTAATAATAGTGTCAAGTCTTAAAAGGATCTGTAATTCTATCAGTGAAAGTACTCCCCTTCATTGTACATAAGCCTGGTCCTCCATTTACTCACCCAATCACTGAGTCCTGGTAATTTTATAGAATAGGCCAGAGATGATGTTCCAAGCCCAGGTTTATCACCACACATCATAATGAGACAGGATTTTAATGGAAGATAACAATAATAAAAATTGTTAAGTCAAATTGCCAAGAAATGGAATTTAAAAAGACCACAGAATTAGAAAAGAACTAATTCTGTGGTAGAAAGATTCAAAAATAATATTTAGTGATTTCAGTCCTGAAAACAAGCTCTAGTTAAAACCTAAGTGAGTATTAAATATTTTAATATACTCCAAATTGTTTAAATTATTTCTGAAAGGCAAGGAAAGCAAGTTTCTTTCTACTCTAGCCAGGAAACAACACCCTTTAAGAATCGAAAAGCATCATCTAAATCAGTTAAAACTAAAATGTGTAAATGTAAACCTAAAGTTTACAAAAGCCTTTTTTACTTAAAGGAATATCTTTGAAAAGGTTTATAATACTACTAAAGGAATGATAATTTTATTAATTTAGGGACCCTTCTTCCATCCACTAAATATACCCTTCCTAAAGCCTTACACACAACTCTACATCCACAGCTCCACACAAATCCAACTCAAACTATACTTCAGGTAAACTTACTTTTTAAATATACATACACATTAAAGTCTAAAGTCTAAACTTAACTTCAAATAAAATGTTAAATTTAAATCCATAATGACATTTAAACTTCTGATGGAGAAAAATAAATCTGTTTATCATACAAATTCCTATGAAAATGGAAGGAAATTCTTCTAAATTCACTTAGTTAACAAAGGATTCAGGCAACAAAACTTAAATTCCAAGAACGATAAAAAACAAACAGAAACCTTTAAAGAGAAAAAGAAAAGTAAAAACTTTGGAAGAGGTAAAGCTTTATTTTAATTTCTACATGAGAACTGCTTCCCTTTTACAGGCCTCTGCTGATGAAAATATCTAGGTCTCCTGTCCCCTAAGTGGGGGGCAGGGCTAAAGAAAATTGTGGCAAATGTCTCTTCCAGCCTAGCCAGGGTGTCTCCAGCCTTCAAGTAGAGGGGCAGGCTCTGGAAGGAAGAATGTGTAACTTGATCTCTTTCCATCCCCTCCTCCTTCATGGCAACATTTCGAAAGTAATTTAACCTCTCAAAATGGCATCTAAGCACTGCTTGGAGGGGAAGATCTCTCCACAGCTAGAGCTTAACGAAAAGAAAAAAAGCAAAACAAACCAAAAAACCCCAAGAAATCAAATCTTTGCAAAGTGATTTTTTTTTCACTTAACACAGCGATCCTTTGTTATCAGAAAGGGAATACATAGAAACACAACATTTGTAAGCATATTATTTGAATAAAATATCTATTGCTCAGAACTAAATGTATCTGAGGAGCTGAGAAGTTAAGTCTTCCTAATGCAAGGATTTGATAATTTTCTCTTCAACTTTAAATTTAGAATTTAGCTTCAAGAAAGGCAAAAAAGTATTCACAAAAATAGTATAGGTTTTTCAAATGTGCATTTCACATCTTCCTGTCCGAATGTGAATCATTTAAGTTATTTCCAAATACCTGTCAATAATTTTGAATATGCTTAGGTAAGGAAAGCAAATAAATGAAACTAAAAATGCTAAATAGTAATATGAGATCTGAAAAATAACCAGTAGTTGAATAACAAGTAATGGTTAAAAAGTATACAGCAAGCACCAATACAATAATAATTCTTAACAAATGGCTGTTTTCTCATTACAAAACTTGTAATACTTTTTAAAGCACTTTCATTCTCATTATTAATTCATTGAGGAGGCTAACCAAGAAAGCTATCAGTTAGTAACAACTCTTTTTTATATATAATGCTTAATACTTCACACATTTACATCCACTAGCTAATATAATTATCATTTGCTTTAAGATGAGAAAACAAAAGAGCCAGTATTTGACTTAGCCAATGTCACAATTAGTGGCAGAGCAATAGTCGAAAAACTAAGTCTCCTGGATGCCAGTTTCATGGTCTACATTTTCAGGATTCTAAAGGCTCCCAATGACTTCAGACAACTAAACTACTGAACATAAGAAACAGTCTGAAACATTAAGAACTAATAAAATACCATAACAACTTAAATGACCCTTTAACTATTTTGGCACTCTAAATCAAGAGCAGTGAGGGGAGGGTTGTTGTTCAAAATAGAAAATCTGTGCTTATCACTATGCAAACTGATAACCACATACAAAAGTAATGATTGTTGAAACCCTTGAAATGAAATTTCCAGTCACCAAAATACAAAGCTCCAAATGGTTTGAAGTATACAACTACCCCAAACTGTCTATTTAGTAATACTATTAATTCCAATAAACTTGGGGTAACTATGCAGATAGCTTAGAGAACTATGGAGACTAAGTATGGATGGAAGTATGGAATTTTCACGTTTGTGTGTTTGTTTTTTCTTTCTTGTGGTTTTTTCCCCTTTTGGTCTGATCCTTCTTGCACAACACAACAAATATGGAAATATGCCTAAAAGGATTGCATAGGTTTAACCTACATCAAATTACTTGATGACCCAGGAAGGGAGAAAAATTTGGAACACTAAGTCTCACAAAAATGAATGTTGAAAACTCTCTTAACATGTATTTGGGAAAATAAAATATTATTGTCAATTTAAAAAAATGCTATTAAGTTTTTTCATTCATTTAATGATTTTAAAAAGTTTCTGCCCTGAATAATTTTATATAGCCTTATAAGATGACAATTCAACACCAAAACTGATAAATATTCTATCAGTACTGCTGCTGGTGACCAGATCCATTGTTATAAACCAGAACTCTTTTACCCCCCTGATTTGTACTTTATGTACAAAGTTTTAAATCGTGAATCTAAAACTCACCAAACAAATCAATAATAAAATCCATAGTCTCATATGTCTACACACACAAAAAGTAAGCCACAAAGCAAAATAAATTTAGAGATCATAAAGCAAGGAGGAAAATCTGTCCTCATACGTATCACTTTGAATTGGCATCATAAGACCCATGACTAGAATCAAGGTCTGGAAAGGAATATCTTATTTAAAAGGAACATGACAGGTTTAAAAAAAACAAAGAGTGAAGGTTGTACATTTTTAAGAAAATGAAAAAAAAAATTTAGCACTCATGAAATCCAAGAACCAGAAGGAAGATCAACAAAAGCAGAAAGCAAAGTGATATTATCATATTATATGACAAGATACCTAGAAAGAGAAAACAGATGACATGAGAAATCTCAATCTGTCTGTGTGTGTGTGTGTGTATGTGTGTGGTTTCTTTAATGAGCTTCAGCTCATATTACAGATGAGGAAACTGAGTCAAACAGGGTTTAAAAAAAAGCTTGCTCAGAAACATACAGCTATGCCAGATTTGAATTGAGGAAGATGAGTCCTCCTGACTTAAGGTCTGGTGCTCTATCCTTTGCACTACCTGGCTAAATAGGCTGCTCAGACTGAATCTGACAAGGGTACCTAGCCCAGAAAGCTTAGGAAGTTATCAAAAATTAAATTTCCAGTCACAGAATCACTATCCTACCCCACCCACCATGAGAAGGTGATCCCTAGATCCAATCTTCTTCCATCACTTCCAGGGTTTTGCACTAGAAGCTTCTCCCTGCCAAGGCCCCATGGTCACGGTCTCCACCTCCTCCATCTTTAATAAACTGTGTCAAGAACCATACCCCTATGCTCAATCTCCTTAATACCATAAAACTGTGCTTTGAATCTTCTATCTTATCTAGTCTCACCTCTTACTTGCCCTTTAAAATAATAAAGTTTTTGAAAAAGTGCTAAATGGCTAATTCTTCATTACTCACTCTTCTTGGGGGGAGTGTTGCTGCTTCCACTCAGTCAATAAATAAGTAAGTGCTTACTACTCATACCAGGTGTTAAAACACTAGGATACAAAAAGAGGCAAAAGATAGCCTGCCCTCAAGGAGCTTACAATCTAATGTCGAGGCAACAGGCAAACAATTATGTACAAACAGGCTATGCAGAGGAAAATAGGAAATAATAACGAGAGAAGGCACTAGAATTGAGACGGTTTAGGAAAGGCTTCCTATAGAATGTGGGATTTTAGGTGGAAGTTAAGGAAAGTCAGGGAAGCCAGGAGGCAGAGATGAGGGGAGAGCATGCCAGGCATGGAGGACAGCAAGAGAAAATGGCCAGAGACAAGAGATGGAGTCTGTTGTTCAAAAGAACAGCAAAGAGACCAGTGCCATTGGGTCAAAGACTATGTGGCAGAGAAAAAGGAATCAGAAGACTGAAAAGGTAGGAGGGGGCGAGGGTAGGGAGAGACCTGAAGAGCCACTACTCTCCTGAAATGGTGCCCCCACAAGGCATCTCCCACCTCAAGCCCTTCCAAAGGATGCACTCCACACCCAGCAATCTCATTTTCCTCATTCCCTTCCCACTACAATCCCTGGCTCTGCTCGTGTAATCATGCAGAGCTCGGCTGATGAGACCCTTGTCATCTCTTGAACAGAACCAGGCTTCCAGGGCTCTTCTGGACATTTCCAAAACATGTCACCAGGCACCCTTCCTTAAGCTCCTCTCTATTTTTCTTTTATGTGATATGTTTCCCCATCAGAACGTCACTTTCTCCAGGGCGGACACCATCCTGCTTTATCTAATAGCTCCAGTGCTTAGCACAGTGATTGGCACATCATAATCTCTTCACATTCCTTTATTCATCTCTGGGCTTTTGTACTGTTTGTTCCCCAAACCTGGCGTGCACTTCCCCCTGATTCTTTCCTCTTACTATCCCTAATTTTCTTCTTTCCAAGTTCAACTCCATTGTTAACTTCCATATGAAGCTCTTCTGGGCCCTTCCAGAAGCTAGTACAAGCTCCCTACCCCCAAAAAATTGTACTTTGCATTTATCTTCTGCATGTTTCTTTATGTACTTATTTCCATAGAATGTAAGCTCCCTGAAAGTAGGCAATATTTCACTTTTGTCTCTGTAGCTGCAGCATCAAAACAGTATTGAGAATATAAGAGGAGCTTAATAAGAATAATTCAACTACCTGAAACACTGTAAAGACAAAACTCTGAAAACCTTAAGAACTCTGATGAATACAGTAACCAACCAAAATTCTACTCAGAGATTTCCAATGAAAGTAAATTTATGGGGCAGCTAGGTGGTGCAGTGGATAGAGCACCAGCCCTGAAGTCAGGAGGACCTGAGTTCAAATCTGGTCTCAGACACTTAACATTCCCTAGCTGTGTGACCCTGGGCAAGTCACTTAACCCCAATTGCCTCAGCAAAAACCAAAAAAAAAAAAAAAAAAAAAAAAGTAAATTTATAACCCCCTGAAGCAGGAGAATGCAGTTTTGGATTGGTTCATACTAGGAAATTTTTCCTCATTGTAAGCCAGTCAGTCAGCAATCATTTACTGAGTGCTTACTATGTCTCAAACCAAACTCTACTTGCTCTGTTTTCCAACTACTGCTAGGATTTCCATCTTTAGTGGCCCCCTTCAAAAATAATTGAGGGAATTGATGCTTTAAATTAATCAACAAAGTCTCAAGTGCCTGTGTGTAAAACTTTATTATTAGGTGCCAGAGATTAAATAGCTCCTGCCCTCAAGAAGCCTACATTCTATAAAGAGGCAATAATTTGCATATATATATATATATATAACATATATATTATGTGCATACTCAAATAAAAAGTTATCTTTTTGAGGAAAAGGATTCGCTGTAGGAGATGATTAATAAAAATTTTATATAAAAGGTGGCACTCAAGTTGACAGCTATATCTCTGCTCCTTTTCAAGCCATCAAAGGACTAGATTTTGTCTAGACATTATGCTTCTATTAATACAGGCTAAGATCATTTTAGCTTTATTGGTCATCATGTAGCATTGCTGACTAGCAAGCAATTCTTTTATTCTCCCTGAAACAAAGATCAATCTTTTTAATACCATATGCTTTTGGTGACATTATATGACTTCAAATCAGAATTTCACAGTCTTAAAAGAAATGAAGTTGAAGATCATCAAGCCATCATATACACTCAGAGATACATAATGGACAAAAGTTTGCTATAGCAATATATGAGATATAACACAGAACAGCACTGGATGGCCGCCCAACGCCAAGAGAACTTAAAGACATCCTTGACATGCTGAGTGGAATCCTTTAGATAGATCTCCGGATGATATAGCCTAAAGTCACATGGAAGATGAGTTCTAAGAAGTACGCTCATCAATGAAATTATAGATGGACTGGTATCTACATTGTAATCCACCAAATCCAAGAATGTTTTTTAATAAAAATTCTTCACACATATATAGACACCTTGAACTATGCAAATGTTTTGAATAGGACTTTACATTTATCCTGACTTGTCAAAATCTTTTTAGACTCTGAATTTAAAGGCATTTTTAGCTTTCTTTCAAAGTCTCAATTTATGTACACATTTTGAAATGAAAACATTTAGAAAGAACCTAGTCTAATTCCTTCAATTTTACAGATTTGAAAACTGAGTCCCAAACATGTTTGCCCATGGTCACTCAGTCTGACTCAAGCCCTGTCTAGGCTCCAGCTCAATACTCTCTCAATTTTGCACTTAAAAAAAAAAAATAATACTTCCCATTTTTCTTCCAGTCAATGGTCCTTTTCACTCTTCACTCTAGCTATTTGTAATTTGCATTACAAATTCTGCAGAATTCACTTAGATACTTGGCTACCTTTTCACATTAGCAACTTAATGCTCTGTTAACTTATGGATGTTAACTCTAAAACTAGAGTCAGTCTTTGATTCAGTTATTTTTAAGATTTAGATTTAAATCCCAAGCTTTCAGAGCTACAGTTGTGATCTAACTTCAGATTGTTGAAAGCAACCCATTTGTTGCTTTCTTGGAAAAGATATTGGAATGGTTTGTCATTTCCTTCTCTATCTCATTCTACCGATGAAGAAACCAAAGGAAACAGGATTGACTTGTCCAGAGTCATATAGATGGTAAATGTCTTAGGTCAAATTTGAACTTGGGTCTTACTGATTCCAGATCTGGTATTCTATCCACTGTGTAACCTATATGTCCTGATTTCAAGTTATTGTTCAAGCTTTATACATCATTTCTGGAACAGAAGAGAAGTAGCCAGCATTTCCTGACAGTTACCCAGAGAGAGGAAGAAACATATCCTATTAGACACTCAAATGGAAGATGTCATTCGATTCATCTCAATCAACCGTTATTTAAGCATCCTACTATGTGTTAACACTGTCTTAGGAAGTGAGGGAGATGTTTTTAAAAGCCAATAATGCCACAAGTAGTTAGATGGCTTCAGAGGATGAAATTAAAACTATTTGTAGTCATATGAAAAGGTGCTCCAAATCACTATTGAACAGAGAAATGCAAATTAAGACAACTCTGAGGTACCACTACACACCTGTCAGATTGGCTAAAATGACAGGAAAAGATAATGACGAATGTTGGAGGGTATGTGGGAAGGCTGGGACACTGATGCATTGTTGGTGAAACTGTGAACAGATCCAACCATTCTGGAGAGCAATTTGGAACTATGCTCAAAAAGTTATCAAACTGTGCATACCCTTTGACCCAGCAGTGTTTCTATTGGGCTTATATCCCAAAGAGATCATAAAGGAAGGAAAAGGTCCCACATGTGCAAGAATGTTTGTGACAGCCCTTTCTGTAGTGGCTAGAAACTGGAAACTGAATGGATGCCCATCAATTGGAGAGTGGCTGAATAAATTATGGTATATATGAATGTTATGCAATATTATAGTTCTATAAGAAACGACCAGCAGGATGATTTCAGAGAGGCCTGGAGAGACTTGCATGAACTGATGCTGAGTGAAATGAGCAGAACCGGGAGATCACTATACAGGACAACAACAATACTATATGATGATCAATTTTGATGGTCATGGCTCTCTTCAACAAGGAAATGTTTCAAACCACTTCCAATTGTTCACTGAAGAAAGCCATATACAGCCAGAGAGAGGGATGTGAAATTTGGACCACAACATAACATTTTCATGCTCTCTATTGATGTTTGCTTGCATTGAGTTTCCTTTTCCTGATTTTTCTTTCTTGTAGATATGATTTTTCTTGCACAAAAATGATAAGTGTGGAAATATGTATACATATATTCTATTTGTCAAGTATTTTAACATAATTAACTTGTAGGGGATATCCTGCCATCCAGGGGAGGGGTGGGGAGTAAGGGGGAAAAATTTGTAGCAGAAAGCTTTGTAAGGGTTAATGTTGAAGAATTACCCATACATATGTTTTACAAATAAAAAAAAAGTAGTTAGTTGGTACAGTGGATAGGACACAGTCCCTAAACTCAGAAGGATCTGAGTTCAAACATGATCTTAGAAACTTAACAAAAACCTCCTGTGTGACCCTGGGCAAGTCATTTAATCCCAATTGCCCCAACAAAAAAACAAACAAAAAAAGCAACATTACTATAATATGGCCTGTGGGAATTTAGGTACAACATGTACAATCAATATGATAACAGAAACTAGAGCATTATTTCAAAAACCTGAGTTATTACCCTTGATTTTTGTCATCCACATCATTATCAACCTTTTCTTCCTCCTCCAAGAAACAAGTGCAGGGGAGGCAGCAGTAGAGTGAAAAGAGCAGTTCTGGAGCCAGAGGAGCAGGATTCACCTTCCCACCTGTGGGACCCTAAGCAGCAAGCAGTTCTCTTTAAAGTCTTTGCATCTCAGTTTCTTCATCTATAAAATGAGGGGGAGGAGTAATTTAGATAATCTTGAGGGTCTTTAGTACTCCAAATTCACTAACCCTATAAATTCACAAGAAGTGCAAAATAGTACTCGAAGAAAATCCAGAGATAGATCCAAATTAATATAAAATACTCATGTTTGATAGCCATCCTCAAAATTCACTGGGAAACAGAATCACTGTCCAAAGAAATATGAATAGCTGTAGAGAAAAGAATGTGTTTGAATTCATATCTTACATCATAGTTAGAATAAACAGATCACTGATCTAAATAGAATAAAATCATTAAAAATGGAAAAATGATATATCTGTGTCCAAAATAGAGAAGAGGATCATTATCAAAGAAAAACTCAGAGACATTTAAATATTGGTGGGCCTGCCTATATAAAAAATGAAAGGATTTTACCCAGTAGAAAAAGAATAACCAACAATGCTAGAATTTTAACAAGGAATAAGGTTTAAATCTGAGAGAGAATAGAATTATATATAATGCTATTATTCAACTTGGAAAGAAGCCTAAGAAAGGCACTTTTTTTTTAATTAAAACTTTTTATTTGCAAAACATATATATGGGTAATTCTTCAACATTAACCCTTACAAAGCTTTCTGTTACAAATTTTTCCCCCTTACTCCCCACCCCTCCCCTGGATGGCAGGATATCCACTACATGTTAATTATGTTAAAATACTTGACAAATAGAATATATGTATACATATTTCCACACTTATCATTTTTGTGCAAGAAAAATTCTATCTACAAGAAAGAAAAATCAGGAAAAGGAAACTCAATGCAAGCAAACATCAATAGAGAGCATGAAAATGTTATGTTGTACTCCACATTTCACATCCCTCTCTCTGGGTGTATATGGCTTTCTTCAGTGAACAATTGGAAGTGGTTTGAAACATTTCCTTGTTGAAGAGAGCCACGTCCATCAGAATTGATCATCATATAGTATTGTTGTTGCCCTGTATAGTGATCTCCCGGTTCTGCTCATTTCACTCAGCATCAGTTCATGCAAGTCTCTCCAGGCCTCTCTGACCATTCTGCTGGTCATTTCTCACAGAACAATAATATTCCATAACATTCATATACCATAATTTGTTCAGCCGTTCTCCAATTGATGGGCATCCATTCAGTTTCCAGTTTCTAGCCACTACAAAAAGGGTTGCCACAAACAAGGAAAGGCACTTTATGTACCCTCTTCATACCCTTTCCAAGCAAGGTCCTCCTGGTGAGGACTGTGCTGGGGTGGGGTATACTTGGGGTGTTTCTTTGCCTTTCTTTGTATCTCTAGTGCTTAGCAAAGTGCCTGGAAACACAGTCAGCTCTTGATAAATGCTTGCTGACATAAGTAGCTTTTAGTCAGAGTTTCCTTTAGGAATTTTTTCCCTCAAATATTAAATGGTCCTTTTAGCTCTAGAACTATGTTCATATGGCTAAATAGAGAATAAATGTATTTATCTGATTAGAGGGGAGGAGATAGGCAAAGAAAAAATACACCTACAATTCTCTTTATATACTGCTTTAAGGTTTCTAACACACTTAACCCAAGCTATCATTTGATCTTCACAATAACCTTATGATGTAGGTGCTCTCTGACTATTCCCATTTTACAGATGAGGATAAGTCTCAAAGAAGCTAAATGAGTGGCCCAGTTTTACTCACATACCTAGTCAAGATCCGTGGTGGACCTCATCCCCAGGGATTCCTGATTCTTTTCCTAGTACCCTATGGTTTCCATATAGCAGGTCCTGATACATTAGCACACTGAGAGGAACCCTTTTTTAAAACAAAGCAATGAAAGTCATGAAATCACATGAAATCACATTATAATTACAAGCACAAATACAGGGCTCTTCACTCAGTGTACAGTATACAGAAATTCCTCATGGCAAAGAAAAATACTCCAAAAAGTTTGAAAACCCCTATAATGATGAGCCTCTACACTGACATGATGTGCACAAAAGGCTATCCTATGGCATAAGGAAAAAATAGATAACACATACTTCTGCAGTCTCTGCCTGTTATATTGCTTGCTCTCTCCTTCCCCAGCTGGTGGGGCCCACTTCAGCAGAGAGACAATCACCCCCCACATTCCAGTCCAATAAGGCCCCTACCCTTCCCCCCACCCTACCACAGAAACAGAGGATAGATTTCACATCCCTCACAAAAATATTTTTGTACCATTAATCAAAATTTTAAATGCTTATAAGAATAATTATTTCATTTTAATCATTATATATAGCTTTAAAATGTATGTACATGTATGGAAGAATATATGTGCAATTTGCAAATAAATATGCATATATTTGGTGTGTATGCATTTTTTTTACCCAATATAAGTGCACAAAGAAATTTAGAGATCCACTGATGTGGAGGAAGTTGGGGCCAAGAGCAATCAATCCCACCACTCCAGTCTATGGAGAGGCAGCTGTTGGAACATAAGGAAAAACTTGCCTAAACAATGAGAGTTGTCCAAAAATGGAATGGACTGGGGGAAGAGAGAAGCTTCCTTTCACTGAAAGTCTTTTAAATGGAGGATAACTGAACAATCACTTGTCCATTAAGCTACAGAAAAGATTTTTATTCAAAACTAAAAGCATGTTGCAAAGAAGTACAGCCTAGGTCTGATACAAGTAAAAGTTTTGTAGTAAGCAAAAAAGCTACCCTAAAGTGGGAAACAGTCTTCATGGAAAGATGACAATGTTGTTCTACATGTATATGGAAGGGACATCCTGATTCAGAAATCAGTTGAATTGGTTGACTTCTAGGGTCTCTTACAATTCTTGACAATCTTCAATTTCCCACTTTACAGATAAGGAAACAAGTTTCGCATAGTTATAAATATCAGAGATAGAACTTGAAA
Organism: Myrmecobius fasciatus; assembly: GCA_023553655.1. Lineage (NCBI taxonomy): Eukaryota > Metazoa > Chordata > Mammalia > Dasyuromorphia > Myrmecobiidae > Myrmecobius > Myrmecobius fasciatus. Next base: position 84,025 of record JAJPUD010004761.1, on the reverse strand, counting down.
CAAAGGTTCTTTCAAAATCTGAGACTGTGATTCCATGTATTATTACATTTATGTTAATGAATGATGGCAATAACATTTTTTTGTATGCTAGGCGCTGTACTAAGTTTGGAGGATACAAATAAAAAAGAGAGATTGTTATTGCCCTTAAGATACATTCTAAGGGTGGAGTTTAAATGGTAACATTTTTGTTTTAGCTTCTTCCATAACCTCCTCTACAACAACATGGAAAAAATGAGCCAGAGCAAATTTTGATGGTGAAAAATCATGAAAAAGTCACAGTGAGTCATTTTTCCAGCCCAGGGCAGCTTAGAAAGATAGAGAAATCTGCAGGAAAGCTGGCCTCAGGAGTAATGGTGACAGCAGTAGGGAGCACTTCACTGCCTAAGAATGGATAGAGGACTGAACACAGGCCAAGAAACACCTGGGCAGAAAATGATCCCAGGGAACTACTGTGCTAAAATTGGGTTCAGGAGCAGGTGCTATGTGGCAGCTATACCACCCAGTACTCACTACCAGGTGAGGGAGCAGGAGACCTACTTGTATAAAGAGCGAAAAACAAGTTGTAAAATCTAACTATGTGGATATTGAGCCTCACAACAGAACAGGGACTTAATCCTAACCTTCAGCCCCAAATATAGCCAGTAGAGGAATAAACCAGGGCAGGAGATCAAAATCAAGAGAAAGGCAGCAATTCAGTTGCTCCGAACTTGTAGAAATTCCTATGGGCTAACAGTGAGTCCAGCAGCAGTTTGGAAAAAATTCAACCACACACAGAAGCCTAGAAGTCCAAACCTGGTTCAGGAATTTGCAAAGCTCAGACAAAGATGGCAATGAATAGACTTCTCTCCGGGTCACACTACTTTGGAAATACCAAAAACTTATAGGAAAGCAGCAGGAGAACATAAAAAGACAAAAGTTTAAGCCAGAATTCTTACTTCTCTCTTCCCAAAAATGAGTAGGGACCAATATTAAGAAAGTTCAAAATTAAGACACAAGATGGAAAATTGAGCAAACAAAAAAAAGAACCCATATAAAGTTACTATGGTTAGAGGGAAGCTTAAAACACAAATACAGCAGAAGGCAAAGACCTGAATACATGTACAAGCAAAACATCAAAGGAAACATGCAGATTGGACACAATGCCAACAAGAATTCCTAAAAGTTCTAAAGAAACAGTTTTTTTTTTTTTAAAGAGCAAAAAAAGAATTTCAAAAATCAAGTAAAAGTAGTATATAAAAATTGGAAAAAGAAAAGAGAGCTTTTCAAGAAAATTATGAAAATGAAAAAGATGAAGAAAATGTAAAATAGCTCATAGGAAAAACAAATGACCTGGAAAATAGAACCAGAACCAGGAGAGAGAATTTAACAATCACAGAACAAAGGGACAGCTGGATGGTACAGTGGATAGAGCACCAGTTCTAGAATCAGGAGGACCTAAATTCAAATCCAGCCTCAGACACTTAACAGTTCCTAGCTGTGTGACCCTGGGTAAGTCACTTATCCACAATTACCTCACTCCCTCCCCCCCCCCAAAAAAAAAAAAAAAAAAAAAAGAATCACTACCCTACCATGAACAAATAAAAGGTCTGAGACATCATATCTCAAGAAATTATAAAGAAAAACTCCAAATATCTTAGAATCAGAAGATTAAGTAGAAATAGAAAGAATCTACTCATCACCTTCTGAAAGACATTAACATTCTGAAAGACACATTCTCATAAGAGACAACATAAATTTGGGTCAGATTAATCATGATGAGTGGCATTATAAGGCAGTCAACTGTTACACCCTTTCCAGAACCAATAGATGTGTTGATTTGATTACTGTCCCCCCAAGGCATATAAAGAAAAAACTAGGGGGTAAAATATGGAGCAGTTGTAATGAAGCGTCTTGGACATACAGTGAGCTCTCATCAATGGGAGGCAGCATGTCCCTAGACATAGTTGCAAACTTAACTGGCTTAGTTCCTCCAAGGTATAATTTCTGGTAGTCTAATTCGGAGGGGAAAGTAGCTGCAATGGTGGAACAACACATCAGCAACAAAACAGGAAGCCGGCCACACTATTATATTCATACTCTGATGGTCTGGCTACGCCATTCAAATGCCAAACTTAAGTTTGCCTAAAAAACTATTTTATAGAGAACTCACAAAAGGCAAATGCTCACAAGGAGATCAGCAGAAGTGATACAAGGATATTCCTAAGGTCTCTCTAAAAAAAACTCTGGAATTAACTGAAATATGGGAGGCCCAGGATGCATCAAAGAAGATAGTGTGCTCTTTGAGCAAAGGAGAATAGCAGTAACCTGAAAGAAATGAAATGCACAAATTTGGAGACATTTCCATTCCAAATGTCCATAGAAACTATTTGTGCTGGATCTATGGTACAGTCTTCCAAGCTCAAATTTGAGCAGTCACAATTGGACACACTGTACTTTGACCCCAACAAGATGATGTCATTCTGGTCCTCTTCCAATATGAAGGACAACAACCAACCAACACTAACATATTATTACACTAACATGTTGATAGAGCTGTGAATTGGTTCAACCATTCTGGAAAACAATCTGAAATTATGACAACAAAGTAATCAAAAGGTATATGACCTTTGACCTAGATATCCCACTACTCTATATATCACAGCAGGTCAAAGATGGAAATTGTTAGCATACTGCAAAATATTTATAATTATGAAATCTGGAAAGAACAATGTAGAAACAATGCTCATGGGGGGAAAAGTATAACTTTTATGAAATTTAAATAGCAATTCAAAATGGTTAAATGAACTGTGGCATATGAAAGTTATGGAATATCTCTGTGCTATTAGAAATTATAAATATGAAGAAAACAAAGTCATGGAAAAACTTAGATGAACTGATGAAAAATTTTGAAAAAATGAACCAAGAAAACACATATTATAATTACAAAAACATAATTGAAAAGAAGTAAAATAAAAAAATAAAGACTTTGGTAATGAAAGGGTCCTTTCCAACACTAAGATCCTAAGACTGTATTTCAACAGATGAAAATGAATAGAGAGGGAATATCTCAAAGCTGGAAAACATCAGGACCAAAGATATGAAGTGTGGAAAGAATGGGTCAATTGTTTCTCATTCCTCAAAACTCATTACTTACTTAGATCAGAAAGTTATTAATTGCAAAATTATAAAATAATAGATTTAGAGCTAGAAGTGACTCTGGAAACCAATTCAGCCAATCCCTGTCTACAGAAGAGAAAATTCAGGTCCACAGAAGTGAAGTGATTGTCCAAAGTCACAAAGATTATAACTCTAAGGTTTAAGCCCAGATTCTCAAGGCTCCAAAGCAAGCATGCTTCTCTCTGACCACACCTATCTAGAGTTTGTAATTAGTACAAGGACAAGAGAAGAAAACAAGGTTAGAAATATAATAAGTAATGAGAACTATGCTACTGGAAGAGAGAGACAAGGGACAGGAAAAAAACAGCAGCAACCCACAAGTTCTAACAGAAAATATGTAAAACTTGAATCTACCTTACTTGCTTAATAAAATGGAATTCCAAATTTAAAGTTTTTTTCTTTTATAATTCCCATTTTAACCTCCACTATCAAGATATCACAAAATTCATTTTAATAAATTATTTTTAAATAGATAAAATTTTAAAACACATATACAAATGTAACCCCCTCTATCTCTCCAAAACAGAGGAGCCAAAATCCAAACAACAATAAAAATGAACAAAGAAGAATAAATACCTTTATGAGCCACAATCTTCTAGTTATTGACAATGCTATGTCCTAACTTTCAAGTCACTAGAATAAAAGACTGCTGGAAAGAGAGCTTCCTAGAAATTAGTAGTATATGCTTTTTCATGCTTCTTACTCTCAAGTTTTAAAACACAGTGATTTAAAAACCTAAATCAAAAAAATTTTAACAAAATTGGTCAGAGTTCAGAAAGGCAGAAAAGTGCCACTGCATTTTGCATAAGGGATGAATACCTGTAAAATTTACAACAAAATCAAGATGTACAGTAAAATTTGCAATGGTACATCACATTATAAGCTAGTCACAATCATCAAAGAAGAAAAAATCTGTAATAAATACATAACAATAATAATTCAATGTGGAAAATATAAATAGCAAGTCTAAATTTAGCACAAACAGGCCAGTAATTCTTTGTGAAGATTTTTTTTTAATCAGAACTCCCAAACTCTGTTAGGAAGTGGAAGAACAATGCATTTAAAGATGAATAAAATATATATAATAGAAAAGGTGCTATAATTAGTCATTAGACACAAAATAAAAGGTTTGACTTCTTCCCAAAAAGTTTTAAATCCAATGTTCTTAAATGTTCACAAAAATATATACTTCATACACTTAGAATATGTTCCCTTTTTCAAAGTTTCAATTGCTATTTCTGTAACTGAACCTTTGTATAAAGAATGCACAGCTGCTCAGCAGATGTATAATTTCTCTGTTTAGATTCCATTATTTCTAACTTCATTTTGTTGGATGTTTTTGGATGTTCTATTTCCATCTGGTTTTTGACCTCCCTTGGTTCTGTTCCTTCCTCCCCCAATCTTACTCTGTTTTAGTTCATTCATTAAGCACCTCCCCCCCTCAAAAAAAAAAAACCTTCAAATTAGAAACATCTTAACATTCATAACTTGTAAGCTTTTCAGAAATCCAGGAGCAGGGACTTAGGAAAGGAGAGGGAGATGGAAAAGAAACAACAATCACATGACTAGACCAAGACAACAATTTCTATTTGTTTTCTTGTTTTTTAAGTTTCTTTCGCTGAATACACACACATATAATTATAAGAAACTAATATAAGATAAAATATAATTTCAATACTATTCATTTTCTTCTTTCTACAAATTCTTTAGTGTTAATAGAAAAGTTAAAATTTTATAATTTTATATGAATGGCAAATAAAGAAAACATTAAAACAATTAAATTTTCAACTACTATAACTACACTGAATCATTTTTAAGATAAATTTATAGAAGCAAGTATCATAAATCTGGAGCTGGAAGTGATTTTAAAGATCATCTAATCCAGCTTTTTTACAATTGAGGAAATGAGGCCCAGAAAAGGTAAGTGACCTGTTCAAGCTCACACACGTGCAAAAGCATCACAGCTGAAATTACACCTGATTCCAGAGCTCCGAGTGCTTCCCACTATGCTCTACTGACAACATGATCTGAAGTTACTTTCAGGGTGATTTGGGGGCACAATAGTCACATTAGTGAGCTTTCTGTGCTGTTCTTTCTGGGAACACAATATCAAAAAATGAAAGAATAACATCTGGATCAGTTGCAACTCTTATGAGATGAGGAACAACACGGTTTTTCTGCCATCGAAGGCAAATTCCTCCCTTCCCCACCACCTCCCCGTCTTCAATCAATTGCTAAGAACTATTATTGATTCTACCTTCCCTTCTTCTCTCCTCTCTGCTGTGACACTCACACCATCTGTGTGCAGGGCTTTATCACCTTACACCAGGACTACTCTGGACTATTGCATAAGATTCCCAGTTGGCTCTACCCAGCACCCGACTCCCAAAGTGATCTTCCTCCCAGTGTAGGTCTGCTCAGTCCCTCCCTGCCACTCAGTAAATCCCAGTGCCTCTCTGTCACCTTCAGGACCAAACAGAAAACCTTATGTCGGTCGTTTAAAGCTTTTTCATAACCTAGTTTATTTCTGGCTTTCCATTTTCCTTAAATCTTGCTTCCCACCACAGATAACCCAGCCACTCTGGTGGCCTTGCTGTTCCTCGAACAAAACATTCCTTCTCAGGATTCCGGGCATTTTCTCTGAATGTCCCTCATGCCTGAAATGTTCCCTTCCTCAACTCCACTGCCTGCTTCTCTGGCTTCCTTCAAATCTCCATTTAAATCCCATCATCTACAAGAAGCCTTTCCCTAAATGCATTAATGCTAGTCTGAAATTATCTCCAATTTATCTTTTCATTTGTTTCTGCCATTAGAATGTGTGCTGCTTCAAGAAAAGGACCTATTTTTGCCTTCTTTGTATCTCTTATTTAGCACAGTGCCCGACACATATTAAGTGCTTAATAAATGCTTCTTGTCTGTTGTTTATTATCAACTAATCAATAGTTTATTGAGCACCATACTCTGTACATGACACTGCACTTATAAGCTATGAAAAATATTCCCAAAAGATATTCATTCCATACATTCTCAAGAAGTTTACGATTTAAGACAAACAAGAGCATATAGCATTGATTATTTTTTAGAAGAATAGATCTAGAAGGTCTGAAATAAGGTAAATAAGAAAAACACTTTGTTTAAAAAAAATTCCCATATTAAAAACTTCTGCCAAGTTAAATCCAGCAAGATAAATCTTTGGTTAACTGAATTAAAGATGTAATAAAAGGTCTGTTTGCTGTTTCTTATTTCTAGGAAACATTCTAGAAAGCAATAAAGAGAAGACTCTCTCACCCATGAGAAACTATAAAAATACCATATTTTCATGAATTTTGGTAAATTCAAAAAAGTCTAAAAACTGAGTTCACCACAGGAATCTTAGAATCTTGCAAAAAGTGTAAGTTTTAAAAGGCAACATAAGTAAGCTCTTAAACAAAAACTAATTAGAGCTTCCTGTGGATAATATTAATGAAATTTTGACTTTGAAAAAAAATCTGATTCCATCATCTAGGTTAACTTAAAAAAAATAACTAACATAAAAGAAATCATGAAAATTAAAAGAAGAAAAACATTTTCAGGATCAAAGTGAAAAGATTCTTACTCTAATTTTTTAAATTAATTCTACTACCACACTTAAGGGAAAACACTCAGCATTTCCATTTTCCAGTTTATGATTAGTCCTTTACTTTCAATCCAGAGAAGGATAAAACCTCAAGTCTTTATTGCTCAGCCACCTGTACACACTACATGCCTAAGCAGTGCTTATCCAGATTTTAATAAATTTCAAAGTAAAGTAATTCCAGATAATCCAGAATACTAGAGAATAGGCTATTTTGGTTAAAAACTAGTCCGATTCAATTCAAAATGTCTAAGAAGTATTTGCCCAGTTTAGTGTTAGACATACAAAGACAAAAATGAAAACCGTTTGTGCCCCAATAAGTATTTTTGATTTGCTTGTCTGTGCTTGGACCCAAGCTTTTACTTGAAGGTATATGGAGCTCCCAAAGAAAATTCCCTCTCAAGGTAAATGGCAGCTCTCAAACAACACCAGAGTTACCCGGAGCAGTGAAAAGTTAAGTGATTTACACCAAAGGTCTCATAATCAGTATAGATCAGAAGCAGAATTTGAATCCAGGCTTTCGAAGCTAAATTTCTCTGTGTACCACCCTCAATGCCTAGACACAAGAAGTAAACATCAAAGTATACAAACTAATGAATTAGGCAAGGCTAGGCAATTATAGGACCTCCCCTTGCCTGGGTACTTCTGGGCCTTCGGCAATGCCTCCTGAGCTCCTCAGTTTTTATCCTATTCCTCCTTTACCTTTTCTTTAGCTAAGAAAATGACCACTCACCATACATGTATTACAAAACTTGAAAGCTAAAATTTTTTAAAAGGCATTCGATCTAAAACTATATTGACTATAATTTAATCTTTGACAATTCTGTCAGTGATGTGACTCAAAATCCTTATGAACATAAGTCACTGTACCAAGATAATATGTGGGTGGTAGAGATATTTGTATTGACCAAAGTAGCCCAGATGGCTTAGTAGCCCAGAAGAAAATCAGAATGCACCTCCTCTTCCTTCTTATAGAGGTGAGGCCTTTTGCTTTGTGACAAGGGGGAAGAGAAAAGCTTAATTAACATGCTCCTTAGTTTTGCTTTTTTAAGTTACGACTTTCTGTTGTCGTTGTTATAAGGGATACTTTCTGAATGGGAAAAAGGGAAAAGATCCACTTTGAAATGAAGATGTGGAAAAACCTGAATAAAAAATTTTAAAATAAATATCCGATAGCAACTTGTGTCTTCTTCCCCCAAAAAAATTATATTTCAGAATTCAGCCATCTCTAAGAAAAACATCCACCAAATATTAAATTTAAAGTAATGTGACCTTTCTAGTTGTTACCACTGGGCATATGCTGTGGCTTATATACACTCACATTATTCTTTAAAAATCTTTGCAAAGGAAAGATAATAACATTCCATTTGCTTTTCAATAAAAAATTATCTAACAATCTATTCCATATTGTTTACTCTTCTATGCAAATTGACAACTGCTAATAAATGAAGAAAGAACAAAGGTCTAGTTAAATTATAAACACAATTGCATTAAAGAGATGATGTCACACAGTTAACAAGAAGTTTTATTACTAAATGCATATATGCACAGAGGTGAAATTAACTTCATAAGGTCAAAAGTGAAGCTTATTTTTAAAAATTTTTCACTGAATAAAAAAAGCTTTCACTTAAAAATCTTTACCAATCAAAAGCAGGATTTGATAAATGTTACTTCCTATTACTTTGAAGATTATGATCATTTTCATTTATTCATTTTTGAATGGAGTTTTAGTTTTTATAACACTTTTATTTTCAAATCTGTGTGTGTGTGCTTCTCTTATTCTCTCTCTTCTCTCTTTCTCTTTACCCATTTAAAAAACAAAGCAAAACAAAACCTGTACTAGAAAAATAGAAGTCCTGGCTGGGATACTTGCCATATGACTTGAGGAAATTCATTTAACTTTTCTGATCTTTACCTTCTTCATTTGTAAACAACAATATTCACACCATTTGCTTCATAGGATTCCTTTGAAGAAAACTTGGTCAAACAGACATAATTTTTAATGAGTTATCATTTTCCATGGTAAAACGGGTGACAAAGAGAAGATGTGTGGATGCAAAATTTCAGGGAGGTTTTCTCCCTCCAAATTCAATTGACTTTCTAGCAACTGGATACAATATGATCATTCTCTTCAAAAGTGAAAGTCAGGAAAGAGAAATAGATATGAGGCAGCAAATCTTAGTACAATGCAATGAAGAACCTCTTATTTGAGCTGCCTTCAAGAAATAAATAAATGAGGAGCCTCAACAGATAGTGAGCTCTCTATCACTAGAGGTCTTCAAGTAAAAACTAAATGACCACTCCGAAGAGATATGGAGAGGGGAGGGCCGGAAGGAGAGAGAGAGAGAGACAGAGAACTGTGCATCAAGCACCACTGATAAATAAGATGATCCTAAATAGAAATTATTCTGAGGTCTCAAAGGTGAAATGCCATACTATCAGGAAATAGAAGTGCTTAAAGTTGAATAATTATCCTTTCCTTCAAATGCTGCATAAAAAAGAATTTTATTTTACTTGTTACATTTGTACCCTCCAAGATATAGAGTATCTAGGCATCAATGTATACCAAGTTTTCATTACATCCCTATGTGGAAGCATTCTGCCAAATATTAGAGGAAATACAAGCACAAGAAAAAACTGTTCACGTCACCTCCCCTTCTCCTCTCACTCTTCCACCCCTTGCAATTTGGAATCCAACCTCCTCACTCAAAAGAACTTATTCTCCCCAAAGTTACCAGTAAACTGTTCCTTGCTCAATTGCATTATCTTTTCAGTCTTTATTCTTCCTGGTTCGATGAATTTGATATCACTGACCACCACTGTCCTCTGTAGACTCTCTGGCAGTCTCTTCTCAGTCTCCTTTGCTGGATCCTCTACCATACCAAATGGGGGCACATTCCAAGGGTCTATCCTGGACCCTCTTCTCTTCCCTCTCAGGGATCCCATCAGCTTTAACTCCAGTCCCAGTCTCTGTGCTGAGAACCAATCTCATATTACCAAGTGCCTACTGGACATGTCCCATTAGCTGCCCCCAGCCATCTCAAGTAGAACATCCTTCTCTCCAAATGTACCCCTTGTCCTCCCTTCCCTATCTAAAGTGTCAGACCATCCTTTCAGTTATCCAGTTTCACAATCAAGAGTCATCCTCAACTCCTCCCTCTCCTTCAATTTCCTCTCAAATTAGGTCAATTTTCCCACCACAGAATAGCTTACATCTGTCTTCTTTTCTCTACTCACATGGCTACCAGGCCCAATCACTTGGCTCTGTGGCATTACTGCAACAACAATATTCTATTAAGTCTTTCTGCCGCCACCACCTTCCCTTTGCAATCCATCCTCCACACAGCTACCAAATTGATCTCTGAAAAGCACAGGTCTCACCATGTCAGCCCCCTGCTCTAGGGATTTCCTCTGTGACTAAATACAAACCCCTCTGGTCTTTAAAACTCTTCGCCTCCTGGCTTATATCAACCATCTTCATACACTCGATGAGGGAGCTGAACTGGTCAGAGAAAGCTGTCTCTCACATACAATATTCCCAGCCCTATCTCCATGCCCTTGGTACAGCTGTGCCCATTCGTGTATTCCCTCCTTAGCTCCACCTCATAAAACTGCTTCCCTCAGACTTCAATTCAAGGCCATCTCCCACATGAAGACTTTCCTTATTTCTCCCTACCAGCACCAGCCCCATAAAATCAATGAGCATTTAATAAGAAAGCACTGAGGACACAAAGATAGTACCCTCCCTCAAGACACTTATATTCTATCAGGAGGTGTGTGTAAATAAAGAGGTATCTACAAAATATAGCCAAATAAATAAAGGTAATTGGAAATATGAATAAGGGTTTCATGTAGAAGGTGATGCTGGAGTTGAGTTAGGAAGGAAGATGCTAAGAGATGGCAGTGAGGAAGAAGTTTTTTGAGGCCTATGGAGCAGTCGATGCAAAGGCAGAGATGTGGAACATACCAGACTGGCTGGACCAGAGTATGTAGGAAAGGAAGTCATATATAACCAGAGGAGAAAGGGAAGGGAGGGTCAGGTTGTATGGGATTACAAAAGCCAAATAAAGAAGTTTATATTTGCTCCAAAAGGAAATAGGAAGCCAATGGAGTTGACTGGATAGGGGAGTGTGACCTGGTCAGACCACTGCCTTAAGAAAATCACTTTAGCAGCTGTGTGGAGTACAGGCTGGAAAGGGAAGGCTGAAGCAGAAGACCAAGGAAGTGGTTACTGCAGAAGAACGGGTGAAAGGTGCTGCATCAGATAGGCAGACAGGACATTCAGAAATGTCCACAAGTAGTGAGGGAGATAAAGTAGAGGGGAGAGTTGGGCACAACGCCAAAGGGGAAGCTCAGTGACCTGTAGGATAAGAGATGTGCTCAGAAGAGGTTCAGAAAGAGCAATGTGTTTCAGAGAAGGGAGAACTTCCCTTCTGGATGTGTTCAATGTGAACACATCCAATGAATGGAAAAATGTTTTATCAAATTCTCCTATATATGTGCAAATCTTTGTAAGGTGGCTATGGGATCCTCATTTAAAATGTCTGACGGGTAGTTGGATGCCCGTACCTGGAGCTCAGGTGAAAGAACAGGACTAGATGTCTGCAGATCACCAAGTACAAGAGCACACCCATTTAGGCAGTCATGATGTAAATGATGACCCAGCAAAAGACAGGAATACCGACAGATGACACATGTTGCAATTTGCAGATCTCACTCAAAAGATGGACGCCGTGACGAGGCTCATCTATAGAAGAGGGAAACTGAGGCTCAAAGAGGTCAGTGATGGCCACGGAGTGTCAGGTGGCATCCAAATTCTGCTCTTGCTGCCACAACATCCAGCATTCTGTTCACGACATGAGCCACAACAGAGAGGGAGAGTAAGAGCAGCATCCCAAAAGCCCAGAGAAGAAAGGCTATCCCGGAGGAGGAAGCATTCCCCAATGTCCCAAGCTGCCAACCAGACCAAGCGGTTCAGAGAGCGCCTGTCTCAGGGGCACGATGCTGAGCAGTGAGAAGAGAAGGCATCCATCATGGCAGCGTGAAGTTTAGCAGTAAAAGGAAGGAGAGAGGGGATGATGAGACTTCAGGGCTCAGTCACACCTAGGATCCTATGGTGGAAGATTTTAGCAACCTTTCGAGCAGAGGGGGAAATCCCTACAGACCAGTGAAGATTTAAGATTATAAAGAGGGGATAATCAAGAGGACAACATGCTGGAGAACCTTGAAGCAGATGAGATCTTGAGTACTCCTTAGGCTGTTTGACCTTTGCAAAAAGCTTCACCTCCTTCACTATACAATGGCATAAAAGACAGAAGGGGGTACAATATAAAGAGTTTGAGAAATGGAGATGTGGGGAGAAAAGGGAGCTCAATCTGTTTTTTCAACAAAACATGAAGTCAAATCCTGAACTGAAAGGATATGAAAAGGAAGAGGCAAGGGAAGCTTAAAGAGATGCTGGAACATCCTACTGTGGGAATACAGGTTAAAAAAAATTAATTGTTGTTCTCTAGTTGTTTTTGTAATGTCCAACTCTTCCTGATCCCATCTGGGATTTTCTCAGCAAAGATCCTGGAGTGGTTTGACATTTCTTTTTCCAGCTCATTTCCTTACAGAAGGAAACTGAGGCAAACAGGATTCAATGATTTGCCCAGGGTCACATAGCTAGTAAAGAGCAACAACAATAACAACAAATCTCTAGTGCCTATTCAAAAATGTTTCACTGATAAGATCCAGTTCTTACCTTCAAAAATGTGTAACCCAGCAGGGGACAAAACAATTATTTCAACAGTAAAATGAAAATTTGAGTTAAATAATAGTATAAGATTAAAAACACAAAAGATAATGCACTGTATGATTAGCTGCCAATGAATGGTAGAGAAAGTAACTTATAGATATTTAGGAGGAGAAGAAAGAGGAGATTATTTCAGTATGGATTGGTCATGGAAGGCTTAAAGAAACAGACAGGATTTGAGATGAAGGATTCCTGCAAATGAGTTTTCATGGCCAAACCCAGAGAGGCAGGAGAGCTACAGTACCAAGCTACAAGATTATAAACTACAGTACCAATGTTGGGTTGGAGCAGAGGATTCATGTAGGGAAATAATGGGAGATAAGACTAGAAAGGCACACTAATGTCTGACTGCAGAGGGCCTGAAAAGGCACCTGGAGTTTCCCCTATAACTTCAGCCTCAAGCTCTTTCCAGACACAATACTGTAACTTAAAATACTTTTCTTATTATTCTTATCAAGAAAAGTAAAAGTTATTATTTTTCTGCTAAAATGTAACTTTATATTTTCATCAGATCTCCAACAAATTTTAAAACATCCTTCAATAAATGCAAACTACAAATCTTCAATAAATAATATATGCCTCTTTAACATTTCCTATATGAGTTAATTTAGACTAAGACCTAAGAAGGAATCTTTATTAAACATTTAATATTTTCAAAACTATTTTCTCACAAAATTAGAAAGAAATTTAATTGAAGCAAGAGCAAATTTCCTATTGATAATTAGCAATGTGATAAAATTTCATTTCTATGGCTCCTCAAAAATTAGGCTTGTCACATAATGGCCTTATAATCTCCCATATGTTAGATTTCTTGGCTTCTCTAACTGAAGAAAGAAGTCTGTATTTAAAAAAAAGAAAAAAACTAAGAAACAAAAAAAAAAGAAAGAAAGAAAAGTAAATGAAGGTGGTCTTAGTATTCCCAATCACTAACACTATTCTGAAATACAAATAGCTGAAAACCATTTCCTTCATTACTTATAGTACCTGCCAAGACAGGAGATCAAATGTTCCAGGGAAAATGCAAAAACTCAATGACATCATCAGTACTTAAAGCAATACACAATCTGCAGTTTCAGCAGTTCCTAGCTCTATATTAAGTGTTAACACATACACACACACATTTATACATACATATTCTGAACTCAGGTTTAAAAGGCTTACATACTTAGGGTCAAGAATACAGTTATTTAAAGATTTCCAAGTTGATGTAACAAAACTCTGGACTACCAGAACAAAGGAGATTCATAAACACGACTACTTTCCCTCTTAGCAATACTGCTCTAATGTAGTATAATTGCTAAGTGTTTGTGGGGGGGGGGTGGAGAGAGAGATGTTTGAAGGTGATGGGAAAAAATGATGGAGAATTCACTATTTCAAGGAGTTTTAATATTTCATTGAGATTTAATCGTTACTTTCCTAACTACTGATCTCTTCCAAAAACTTCATAAGAGAAACTATAATCTAAATTCTGACAAGTCCTAGACATTTAATATTAAACAAATTAATATTAAACCAGAAAAAGATAAGAATTATGTGATCAGAACTTAGAACCCAAAGTTTAAGGGGAAAGAACTCACCAAATGTTAGCAATTGGGCAAGCTTCTTTCGATCCTCAATATATTTTGAATTCTCTTAGACATTCAAGTTCTTCCTTTTCTTTTTCTCCTTTTTTTTGGGGGGAGGGGAGAAGGTTGTTCTGACCAAATACCAAATAAAATGGGAATTTCCATATCCATAGTAGAGCAGGAAAAGTAAATTGTACTGAAACTGTGAAGCTTCATAACATACAGATTGCTTTTCTTTTAAAGATATATAATAAATTCAATATGTAACTTTCAAGGCTGTCCTCTTCTTTGATGCTTTCATGTCTCCCATCTGCTTTTTTCCATGCATTTAAAAAATGCTTTAATAATGTTATTTTTTTACTTTCTTTTCTTTTTCCAGGTTACACTATCCTATCCTCCCCAATTGGGAGGGAGGGAGGGAGGAAAGGAAGGAAAGAAGAGAAGGAAAGA